>JYFJ02002838.1:0-50039 GCA_000934665.2 Catajapyx aquilonaris
CCAGCTGCAGCAGAGACGATCCACGCCAGCGCAATATATTAATGGGTCTCCGCCCGGCCGGAAGGCAGAGGGAATAAGAGAGGGGGCGGGCGGGGGGGGTCCTATCGCAGGTTGTAGCGGGTAAAAATAAAAAAAGGGTCCTCGAGAGTTTTCGGAAATATCAGTAGGATCGTTCAAGCTTCGTTTTAAGAGACATTCAAAAAATATCAAAAATGTCCAAGTTTGAGCTAAATCAAAATCAAAATTTTGTCGCCATTTAGAAATCGCAATTTTCATTTTTCACAATTCTTGCTGTCATAGTATTAAAGGGCGTTTCCAGACCTGTCCAAATCACTAATCACATTTGGAATCACTTTAGGGGTTCAGAAGTTACGGGCCTCCATTCAAGGCCATGACAGCGTAAAATAAGTGAAAAATAGCAACTTTCCCACCCTGTAGTTACGCAACCACGCAACGCAGAGGTATAATATTTTGGCTTCCGGCATAGGTCGATGAGTAGTACATGTCATTAAATTTTGGTCAAGGTCCTCAAAGATTTGTCGGAAAGGTGGCCCGCTTGACGTGGAATGCCATATATATATATATATATATATATATATATATATATATATATATATATATATATATATATATATATATATATATATATATATATATATATATGCCCTCCCCCCAAAAATGGAGAAGTGGGCGGGTCGAAGGGAATGGTGCAAAATAGTACATATTCTACAAAAAGTCAAAGTACAAAAAAATTCCAGAATGGAGAAAATACAGAGATACACATATCGCACATGTCACAAGAAATATAATAGCAAGTCACACAAAAATTCACAAATGGCAGTCGCTGCACTTCAGTCACTAGATTAGCACAAAAATGTTCAAAAGTTCGCTGTCTTCCTCGACGATGTCGGGGAGAGGCAACATCGGTGCAGGCCGGGGTGCTGCTGGAAGATGGGACCAGGCGGGTGGAGACGATTTCCCCGTCGCCGTTGAATTGGCATCCGCATCAGAGCCAACAATGAGGAGTTAACAATAGGGCTTGTACCAGTGCCAGTGCCAAATGAGGAGGAGGGATGGGGGGTGGAATTGGAACGCCAAGAGAGACGACGAATGAGGGCAGGGAGTGAGAAAATAGTAAGGAGAACTCTCTGGAGTGCCAGGTGATGGGAGAAGATGATTAATTGAGGGTGGGTAGAGGGTGGACGCAGTAATGCCACTTTGATCAGTCCCTGGATTGGGTACCACGGGATTGGGTACCACGGGGACACGCCGTCGGTGAGCACCTGNAAATGCAACTTTGATCGCTTCCCTGTGTTGATTGCTACTGGGTCGCGTAGAATGGCACCTGCATAGGGGTTGGGTGGGGAAGGTAGTGGTTGTGACATGTCGACGGCACTGGTACTCACCCCGAGGGTCATCCGGCGAGAGGGCAGCTTCGATGGGCTGCGTCGAATGGCGGGACGACCGCGGAGGAGGCGAAAGATGCCTTTCTTCGGCTCTGGAACCATCTTCGGGAGTTGCACGCATAACACAATGAAGTAGTAGGAAGGGAATAGGGCAGAATTAGGAGGGAGTGAGTCAAAAGAGGGGTCGAAGGTAAGTGCCATAGTTGGGCGCCATTTGTAACGGTACGTTGGGGATAGGTGGGAATAACGTACAAGGGTTGGCTAATACTAGTATATTACAATATGATACATAAATACAGTGAGAGGGAGTAGGAAGGAAGAAAGGAAGGAAAGGACCTGATCAGGCAAAGGATAGGGTGAAAAGAGGGTCGAGCCCACCAGTCCAACTCCTATTTATGGAGTACTTCTCTGTGGGGGTCAAGGTAGGGAGGGTTGGAAGAAGGGTAGCAAGAAGGACGCGGGTTCATGACCCGATAAGTCTATGGAGGAGAGGAGAGAGTGAGCTGGACAGGAAGGGACTAATTAGCAGGAGGGGGAAGGTGGGTGGAGAGTAAGGACCGGTATATTATTCATGTTGTGATGCATATGTTTTCTAAGAGGCTTTACGGTAAGTTTCATTTCAGATTCTTGATTATAATATTATGTAGACTTATGGTATGTATAACATCCGGTGTACTAAACATTGTACGTATGTTTCTGTGACGGGGAGAAGGAGAGAAGTTACTTTGTATAGCTCGCTGCATCTGTTTTTAACCCAACTGCTTGTGTTTTTAAAAGTTCTGGGCTTGTGAACACTATGTGCATAGTACCTGTAAGGCAGTACCACACATGCAACAATGTCTAGAACTCATTACAGTTTCGAAAAAGGAAAATAGAGTTGGGTCACAATGCATAAAGTTGGTTGCACCTACACATGCAGTAGAATATCTATTATCAGATGTCGACATAATAATATTTATGTTGCCATGTTCTGTTGCATGTGCTGCATGCACATGCAACAGAACATGCAACCACATGCAACCACATTACAATGTTCCAAATTTTAATATGTTGTCAAGACAATCTTCCTTTGCAAATTACACAAACTCGGGGCCGATTATCGAGGTTGATTTAATTATTCGAAAATAAAAAAGTGAGCATATGGATGAGATCGGAACTTAGGGTAGCTTCAGTTAGGTACTGATTGATCAAAGTCCGTGCAAAACCTATAATAATAATAATAATAATAATAATAATAATAATAATAATAATAATAATAATAATAATATCAACAACAACAACAACAACAACAACAGCAGCAGCAGCAGCAAGCTTATCATCATCATCATCATCATCATCATCATCATCATCATCATCATCATCATTATTATTAACTGCACTTACGGCGAGAAGCAATGACAGAAGTGTAGGGTTTGTATGTCCTCGTGTAAAAAGTTCCACACTCAACCTCTCGGATGGAGATGTTTATTATTATTATTATTATTATTATTATTATTATTGATACCCCGTGCTCGAGCCTTCGGCTCGTTTAGGGGGGTGGCAGACCACCATACAGTTTTCTATTTTCTTCAATCTCCGTGCAAGGAATACTAGGATATAGGGTAGGGAAAGGGATTGTTGGGGAGGGGACACTTGTGCAGGTGCATTGTCCTATGGCTTTTGGGCCATGTGCAGTCCCCCAGGAGGTTAGGTTGCCAGACACCTCCTTGGTGCAGGTCAGAGACCCTCCTGACGCAGGTGAAAGGAAAGTTCCCCAGGCGGGGATCGAACCTGGGGCCTTTCACTCAGCAAGCCGTGACGTTACCATCACGGCCACCACACCTCCCCCCGGATGGAGATGTACTGCATGAGACGGGGCATGAGTGGAGCTTTCATTTGGTATCCATTGCATATTTTTATTCCCAATAGGCGCCTGACAGCGAGCCGCATCGCCATAAGGCGCCACTCTAAAGGCCAAAACACAAAAAGATTTTGCGGCAGCGGCAAGCGGCAAACGCGTGCCCCGCCAATTATTATTAATTATTGGCAACAATATGCCGCGCGACAAATATGCCGCAACGCGCGCCGTGTGCCGCGCGACATTTTTTGGGGGAAATGGCCTTAATTCGTATTCCCGCCTCCTTTTTTGCCCTAAGTCACGTGATCCCCCCGTCTACTGGTATATAATTGTGGTCTAAGAGCCCAACATGCAAAATTCCAAATCAAAGAATATTAATCCGGGGCCCCTGCTGGCACTCCCACCCCCTTTCCCCCCTTTCTCACCAAACCGGGTTTTCCGGGTTTTTCCTTATGGCAGCCCCCAACCATGGCAGCCCCTCTTCCGAGCTTAGAGCCTTAGACAGCTGTTCCCATGGTTGCTGTTCCCACCCCCAGAAAACGCGGAGGTATGTCCACCTAGCGGCCGGTGTTGTCAGTTCTTGAGTACTCGAATGGCTGCTGCTATGGCAGGCAATGCGGGAGCGACGCTGGGGAATAAGCGGATTGGGAATAAGTCCAACACGATCTGTTGTGTGGTCGGGTGCCACCATACACACAGCCGAGGTGTGCCTGGAGTTATCCTCTACAATTTCCCAGGAAAGCCCTGGGAAAAGGAGCAGCGGGAGAAGTGGATCCACGCAGTTAAAAGAGTCAAGTTAGTCAATTGACCAATTTCCAGATGCGCGCCTCTCGCGGCCCAATTCGGCCTGCTATCAAAATGGCGGCGTTATGAGTGCAAGGCGGGACTTTCCTATCCCTGCCCATGTTAAATGGCCTCTGCTTGCTCGCGTCTGGGGGTCTGGCCCCGGGGCAGATCTTGTTGACATATTTTTTTGTGGAGTGAGGAGGTTCTTGGCCTGCCCTCACCAGGTTCCAAAAGTTAATTGGCCCCCGTGCGGACTGCCCCCGGAGTGATTTCGTGAACGTGCGAGTTTCTCAATACTAATCCGGCCTCTCATTGTCCGCGTCTTATGGCTTGGCCCCGGGGCAGATCTTGCTGGTATTTTTTTTTGGAGTGACCAGAGACCGGACCTTCCCTTACCCGGTGTCTGAAGTGAATCGGCCCCGAGGCGAACTGCCCCCGGAGTTATTTTGTAAGTGGTGACGCCGCTTTTCTCATTATTATAATTATATCCGCCCTCTTCTGTCCGCGTTTGGTGGTTTGGCCCCGGGCAGATCCTGCTGAGAATTTTTTTAAATGGTTCCACTAATTTCATAAATTACAGGGTCACATTTTAGACTCCCAGCATAACAAGACTGCTCCAAAAATATGCATGCATACGGTATAGATATACGTATAGCCACATTTATATTTTAGAAGAAATGACACATTTAAAAAATTAATGAGAAAGCTACAAATTTACACACATATAGTCAAAAGTGAGGTCCATTATCAAAAGGGTTCATGCTCAACAACATCTGCCCCGGGGCCAAACCACCAAACGCGGACAATAATAAGAGGGCGGATATAATAATGAGAAAAGCGCGGTCACCGCTCACAAAATAACTCCGGGGGCAGTTCGCCTCGGGGCCGATTCACTCAGGCACCGGGTAAGGGAAGGTCCGGTCTCTGGTCACTCAAAAAAAAATTACCAGCAAGATCTGCCCCGGGACCAAGGCATAAGACGCGGACAATAAAGAGACCTGATTACTATATTGAGAAACTCGCACGTTCACGAAATCACTCCGGGGGCAGTCCGCCACGGGGCCAATAAAGTTTTGGAACCCGAGGGCGGGAATCTCTTCACTTCAAAAAAATATCTCACCAAGGTCTGCCCCGGGGCCAGACCCCCAGACGCGGACAATCGGAGTCCGTATATGAGAAAAGCGCGATCACCATTCACAAAATCACTCCGGGGGCAGTCCACTCGGGGGCCAATTAACATTTGGAACCTGGTGAGGGCAGGCCAAGAACCTCCTCACTCCACAAAAAAATGTCAACAAGATCTGCCCCGGGGCCAGACCCCCAGACGCGAGCAAGCAGAGGCCATTTAACATGGGCAAGGATAGGAAAGTCCCGCCTCTGCACATATAAACGCCGCCAGTTTGTTGGCAGGCCAAATTTGGCCGCGAGAGGCGCGCATCTGGAAATTGGTCAATTGCATCTCTGTGCATTTGGATTGGTCCCTGTTCCTCCTCAGGTGGGCTGGACCCGGGGCAAACCGTCCCTGGATTTTTTGAGGGGTGAAGGATCCTTGCCCTTCCTATTGACCTGAGTTTGGGGGGGGGGGTGTTTGGCCAGGGGCAGCCCTCCCCTGGGCTGACTTGCTCCTCAATGTCTCCTCTGAAGATTACAAACACAAGTCACATACTGACTACAATATTGCACTTTGGGGGAGGCTCTGCTTGCTTACTGTAAACTCATTAAAAGCTGCACGTCAACACTACAATAAATTATATAAGTGTACTAGCTCATTGCCCAGAATAGAACTGACCACCACATAGTGCAACAGATCATATTCATTCATTTTTTCATTACATCATGGCATTAATCCCATAACGGGGTAGCCAGCGACGACTAGTGTACACCGTACCCCTAGCCATCTCGATTGACCAATACAATGAAATCTTTTGGTGACTGGTCATTGCCATTTGAAATATGCTGGTGATCTAACTAATTTTTGATACAGTCCGGTTGATTTTTGGGAATGATACTTAAGAGCCCAGAGTCACATACCCAAAGGAATATACCTTTCAAGGAATTCATGTGCAACCTGTTATTTTGCAGTTGTGATGGAACACCCTGGCGACCAACGAAATGGTCCAGGATTTGCAGTTCTCATTTTGTTGGGGGGAAAAAATCAACACACCCAGATCACCCTGCCTTTGTTCCCACCCTTTTCCCCGACATGTACAGACGTCAACCCCCCACCGAAGCAGGCCAGAGGAGAGGACTGCTACGTGCAAGTAGGATGCAACGTGCTGGATCAGTACCCAAAGAAGATGAAGATGCTGCAACATGTATTCCTGCACATGGAGCACCTGGAGAAAATGGAGAAGAAAGAGTACGTCCAACAACAAGCATTGCCGTACAAACAGACCTTTATGCAGAATCTGCCGTCACCGGGAATATGCCACTTCTCTGCTGTGTCCAGATTAGGACTTGCAATGCTGAAACAGGTAACATGAAATGTGACGCTTCGACTCACACCGTCATCCCTCCACACAAACAACTGTGTAATGCAGGAAGTCAATGTACAATTACCCCTCGTGTTGCCCCAAAGTGTACCAAAAAAGGTTTTATGATGTAGCAGATAATGGTGAGGTAGGCTACTGTATGAAATGACAGGAGTTACACTTGAGGGGGTGAAAATCAAAAACCAACAGCTCCGTCATAAACGTAACGGAGAAAAACGAGAAAAACCTACACTTTCGCCGTATGTCAACGTAGACACCTGAATGTAGCGGCTATAGATTCCTTTACTAGCAACACAACCATTGGTAAGTTATTATGAAATCATCCGCCATTACCCAATGAGCTGTGGACCGTCCATTCCGCCACTGGGCGGTTTTTGATTTGCAACAGCTGGGAGTTGGCGGTTTTTGATGCAAAATTGAGTGAGGGAAACATGAAACACAGGTTTATCCGGCGTGTAAATGTTTAAGTTTATTCCACCCTTACATACCAACGTTCTATTGCATTACGCAAGGTGTTCTGTTAAATGCGCATCTCATTCGCACCATCGTTATCCGTACGAGCTTCGCAGTATGTACTGTCTCCCATAGCTTTAGTTTCGTGATGGAGCTGGCGGTTTTTGATCTGTAATTTTCTGCGAGTGGGGATGGAGCTGGCGCATGGCGGTTTTTGTTACGGAGGTCATTTTTCACCCCTGCATTTGACGGCTTTGTTGTAGGGTTTTAAATACCATATTAAGGTATTATGTACTCCATGGCATGAGGAATGCATTGCCGGCGCTAACTCATTTTTTTTGTTTTTTGGAGCTGTCGGTTTTTGATTTTCACCCCCTCACTTGTCACGTTCACCACATTATTGACACTCATTTCTTCATCCCTCAAAGACACGCATGGTATGACTAGAGAAAATAAGTTGATGCTGTTCTTAATGAGAATGCGATTAGGAGTAACATTTTCTGCTCTATCTGTTTTTTTTGGCTGTCACGCAACAACTTGTGGGTATTTATTTCATCAAGTCTTGGAGCTCGTATACACTGCCACACACAACTGGGTATTTTGGCCAAAAAAAGGAAACTATCCAAGAAACAATGCCAGAATGATTTAAAAAAGATTTTGCGCAATGTCGTGCCATTATTGATTGTACTGAAATACTGGCTGAGAAGCCCCAGTTGGGGAGGGCCCAGGTATAGGCTACTTGTACTCGCACTATAAAGGGGCATATACAGTCAAGTTTCTCATAGCCATTGCACCTAACGGCTTTATTTCATATGTATCAGACTGTTATGGGGGAAAGGCAACCGATTCCCAAATCACTATTGAGAGTGAATTCATACAGGCCCTTGAGCCTGGTGATGTAATTTTAGCAGATAAGGGATTTCCACAAATTCTGACGCATATAACTGAAGCTGGTTGCTCTTTGGTGATGCCGCCATTCGCAAAATCCGGTGAGTCCCAATTCTCTCAGGTACAAATGGAAGACACTTAGAGAATAGCTTCAGTGAGGGTCCACGTTGAAAGGGCAATTTACCGAGTGAAGTATTTTCATGTTTTGTGGAAAGTAAGTATAGATGCAGTAAAACTTCTATAAGTCGAACTTCCTTAAGTTGAAGTTCTCTATAAGTCGAATAAAATGAAGAGCTTGGTTAGTCACAATGTAAAATAATAGAAAATAAGCTTCCCTAACTGGAATTTCTAAAACGCGAAGTTCTCCATAACTCGAAGTACTGGCAGGGCCTTACGATGGGATATCAATGAATTTTCAGTCCCCATAAGTCGAAGTTGATGTTGGCGAGTAAGGAAAATTTTCTCATTTCCCAGCCAAAGGGTCAAGAGTAGGCTACATGTACAGAAAGGCTCAATCTCCTGATCTCCATCTACCAAACATACCGGAAGACGTGTTTGACTCGATTGTGACAATTGAATCCTTGAATCTAAGAGTAGACAAATGTCCATAACTGAGTTGTTTTTTTTTACAATAAAACAATGAGGAACATTGTAAGTGTGATAGTGACAGTTATTTCTACGTTTTGAACACCTTTCGTCACTGGATATAAGGCTTCCTTACAGAGTTCTGTGCTTTAAAAAATCCAAACTTCTCTAACTCGAATCTTCTGTAATTCAAAGTTTTTTCCCGGTCCCATGGAGATTCGACTTATAGAAGTTTTACTGTAGTTATCCCCATGTAGATAAGTTCATAAGATGTTGTTGTGCATTTGACAATGCTATGGGACCGTTGATTCGGTAAAACGTGAATATAATAAAATAGGTAAGGTTAATTAGGAAATAAAGCTATTGATCATGTTCAAGGTTTATTTTGTCTTTTGATTCTGTGTAACTTATCTGGCTTTAGAGATCAAGGCCAGTCATAAACATCCTTTGCAGAAAAAGTCATGCACAGTCATGTATAAACTATGACTACGACTATGACTATGACTCGTATATATACAAAATTTATGTGACATTCTTGACAATGAATGGTAAGTATGTTTTAAAATAGAAGTCTTCTAGTGCAGGAATAAGGGAGGAGAGGAACACCTCATCTTTTTCAACATAAACCAGAACTTGTTCTGTTTTTGCATAAAACCACAAGTGGCACAAGGTACACCCAGTTACGTACATTCCCACTTGTATCTGTGTGTAATATGGGTGTGTGGGTTTGAGCTATATTGCGGAGTCATCACTCAACACTAGATAATCCCATGGGGCTTCTTCGATTGAGGATCAATGACCTCACCTTGTCGACACTTAATATGGGCACTTTATCTCCAGAAGAATCATTTTGTCTTTTAGAATGCTATTGGGTGAACAGCACAACCAACTTTGCCCATCACACACCACTGTCCCCACAATATGAACTCTTCCATACTTCTACTCGTACAGCTCCCGTGCTACACTTTCCATCTTCACCCAATAGTTCATGGATGCCACTCTGGCCTCTTTTGCAAAAATGAAATGATGTATAAGCTTCTCCCTGTGAGCGGTTCCCGGTCTCTTCATTGCAGAACTGATTTGGTGTGCTCTTGTGACAAAAATTCCATAATGAGCAAATTTCTAGACGAAATAGGGTTAAATGATTTTAAAATAGCAAGGTACTTCCAGCACTAAAGCAACATTGAATACCTCCACAGTCTAAAACGTTCATACATCGTTCTTGGTCATATTTTACTACTTGATAGGAGTATTTAATGCACAGTACAGTACCTACTAAATTATAATGAAATTCGGGAGAGTCACTGCAAAGCTAGGCTGAAGCAGTGACCCTTCCTGACGTCCGAAATGCCCTCCTAGTGGCCCTATTCGCTGGCACGTTAAGATGTAAGTTCGATCCCTGGACCTTCGTGGGTTAGACGTTAGATGGAACATGTGGGATACTTCTCGGAGGCAGCACCTGGCCCCACACCCGTCTACCCTTTCCCCCTTTTCCGCCAATAATATAAAGGGGTCTTGTGTTGAGTCAGCCCTTCGTCAAAAACACCTCTGCACATTCACGTACTCAATTGCGATCCTTATAAGCAAAAATTGGTTGATATAGAATGGAGCACATGGTTAGGGGCACAACAAGCTACAAAAAATTACTGCTATCGGGCGATATCAGTTATCAAAAAGTGACCCACGAATCTGGAACACCCTGTATATGATAGTAGTGAACCCGTCGCCAAAATTAGGCAACACTGCCCCCCCCCCCCCCCCCCCNGTACAATATGCCACTTCCAGTTGACGCGCACCCTCCCTCTGCACCCTACTCCCACTCCATGTGGTAACTACATGTATAATCTGTCTCAATAAGGTTTGGCCACTTTATCCTGGTCTTGAAGCAACCCTTCGCACAGGCCCCACGGTGAGCAGGTGTGTGTGTGTGTGTGGGAAGGGTTGCTTCAGGACCAGGATAAAGTGGCCAAAACTTATTGAGACAGATTGTACATGCACCTATAGGTGATGAAACAACACGTGCAAGGACAAAGTCACGCTTACCCAATTCTACATAATATGAAAACGCGGAATTAAGAGTGATGTCATTCAGTATAAACTACCCAGCGGGGGTGAGGGGGTGGTGGGCTGTGTATATAGCCTACAGCCAACCGATGCGATGCCAAAAATGCTTCTAGCTCACGCTACATTCTATCACCAAACTTTTCTAACCGCTTTATTCATTTGTCACTCGTTATTTTATGTCGAGTGAATATTTTAATGTGATGTAAATTTTAAATTTACAGTTGACTATGTATATGGAAGGCCGTTTCTTGGAACATTTAGATTTTTCTCACCTCTTGACCTGTTGGGGATTAGAGGGAAATGGTTTGAGCATGATATAGCTATTAACTGAAAACCTTTCACATGCATGAAGAAATACAGGGTGGTTCAACTTCAAGTGTCGTTTTATAATGGCTATTAATAGAAGCGCTTTACGATTATCGTAGCAGCCACGTGTAAAATGGCCCACTTCGGTGCCATCGAAAATATTAGCTGTGTTTCGTTTGCCGGCTTCCCCCTTGCATTACAGGTCCATGGTCCATCTGGTGCCTTGGACGTCACCCATTTCACCCAGGCGCATCGCAGGTCATGTGTGCACCTCCTTTTTTCCAGGTCAACCCAGCAGCAGGGTTGATCACATGTGTGCTGCTATTGGCAGCGAATATTTTCGATGGCGCCGAAGTGGGACATTTTACACGTCGCTGCTACGTCATCGCAAAATCACTGCTATTAATCGCCGTTATAAAACGACACTTGAAGTTTGACCACCCTGTATATGGTTATGTGTGTCATGAAGTTTGTCACGGGAATATCCCTATTGAAATACTCAATCAAACCTCACCGCTCTCTGTGATAATTACAGTATTTTGATAATTAAATCAATTTAATATGGCTGTTGAGTTTGGGGTCGCGACCCTCAGTTTGGGAAGCACTGCACGAAGGCCTCCGCATATAACAGTTTTGTGTATATTTTAGTATTAAAGAAATAACATATTTTAGATATTTTTGACAGTTTTGTATTTACCAAGCCAGGGTACTTTACAATCATGCTCCGTTAATGTCTTGGATACTTGTCGGTGTCTTTCGTTGGATTCATGATGACAGTTTCCGTTAAATAGGAATAACACCCCTAGGGCACACCGTAATCATGCCTCATTTATAATAATTATGCAAAGGGATCGTATTTTGGTCTTATAATATAGGTTCAGAGCCCTTATTAAAGCAAATGTGGGAGTTACTTGCCACCATGTTAAGAGTACAATACAGTAGAATATGGAATATTGCGGACTAAACGTAACGGCATAGCGGTAAATCCGGATAATCAGGATCAGGAAGGGGGGGGGGGGGGNGGGATGAAACTCAGCACTTTACGGAAAGTGGTTCCAAGTGAGGTGTTTAAAATCAAGTTTACTAAATGATATATAAAATGTGAGAAAGTAGTGACTGTGATAATATGGATCAATGTTTGCATGCCATAATTAGAGATAAATAGCAAAATATGTGGATATTCAGATAAATCGGAAGTCCGGATAATCGAGACTGCTGAACTCCAATTTGGTGTTCCCGAGCATATTATTCTCACGTTCGATTTAAATTAAAATTAAAAGAAGGCGCTTGAAATACTTTTCACTCTCATGAATACATTTGTTATTAACGTCTTTATCGAGTACGTGACGGTATGACGTCATAATTATGTCTGGCTACGTGCCACGCCGTATCCGACCATGTACAGTACAGTACTCCCGGTTCCTCAAGGTCTTCCTATTTTTTCTCTCTGCACCGCTCCCATCAACCATTGCGTATTTCCCATCATCCTGTGCGGTTGGGGACTATAATATTGAGCCGCCTCCACGTAAGTAATTTAGTCACACTTGGCAATCACATTATCACTTTTTAGTCCAGGAATGGGTACATTCGAAGGAAATAATTTCATATTGAGAGACCGAATGTGGCAGGGGTAGGGGCACGCTGTACCAACATACTCCTTGCCGGCGGATACACACCATCCTTCAGCGGATCCACGCCTATCTTTCAGCAGATACAAGTCAGCCTAGGAAAATAGGTAAAAGTGCGGGGTCTCCCGATATGAAAGCGTAGGGCCCATTAGAATCTAATGACGCAGTTATAAAAATTTGCAACTGAGCTTTTATAGTGTAGTAGGATGTTGTACTGGTGTCGAGTATAGGTATCATACTTGTATAGCCATTGCTGAAAGATAACATGACAATATTATTGTGCTCTCCGATAGAGCTGTCATTCTATAGTGTATTCAGCAAAAAAAAAAAAAAAAAAACCGCGTGGAGCCATCATGGGAAAGGGAAACACCATTATCACCACGGGTCCACTTGAGTCTGAGGCGTTAAAAATCGTTTTTTGAGATAATAATACCGCTGGAGAGCGCAGCCATCTGGCTCCCTGCTGATCCACTCATCATTCAGAATAGCCCCATAGATCCTGTCAAAAAATTATAAAGTTTTGTCATTTCCACGCACACTTTCCTGGGCACATCATGTCTTTTGTTTCGCTCGAAATTGGCTTTTTTCAGCCAAACTTCAGATGAAATGCAGTTAAAAAATCCCAGCCCCTGCTGATCTTAGTGAGATGATAAATTTCCTAAGGCTGGAAGATGTAGGAAAAAGGGACCATAAGTTTTCAGAAACTGGGCAAAAAATTCCACATCATTGCGCTTATTATTAATTGTTGACAAAAAAAAAATCAACAATTAATTACAAACGCCTACCAAGTTCGATCTTCCCTTCTTAAGTAACGACGCAGCAAATAAAAACCCTATTTTGAATGTCCCTCGCAAACTTGCTAAGGGCGTGGTCTAGCAAGTGTGTTGTGTCAGGAGGCCTGTCACCAACCCAAATTGCGAGAGTTCCTGGAAATCAATTCCCGCAATTTGGGTTGGCAAGAGTCCCAGCCACGTGACACTTGCGAGGCCACTCCTCCTAACAAGTTTGCAAGAAACATCTAAATTGTGGACCCTGTTGATCTACGCTTCATACCAACAGTAAGGGAGATCAGTATCGGTTGTAACACTTTTTAGTCTGGATTTTTAAATATTCAGTTACATTATGCATTTAGGCAAATATTTATGACGTGGTGGAAATAAGGGAACATTCTTCTTTGTAAAATTAACTTATGAAATCTTGGGAAGGTGTGGTGGCCGAGATGGTAACGTCTTTGGCTTGCTGAGTGAAAGGTCCCAGGTTCGATCCCCGCCTGGGAGTTCCCTTTCACCTGCGTCGGGAGGGTCTCTGACCTGCACCTTGGAGGTGTCTGGCAACCTAACCTCCTGGGGGATTGCACATGGCCCAAACTTGAGACAGTGCACCTTCACCCGTGTCCCCTCCCCGAAAATCCCTATCCTTACCCAATCTCCATGATTCCCTGCACCGGAGTGAAGTTAACATAGAAAATTGAGGAAAAATGGCGGTGTTCCACCCCCCTATAGAACCCGTAAGGGTCATCACGGAGTACAATAAATAAATAAAATAAGTAATAAACATGTTAAAATCTTAAGACTAAAAATTGATAGATTTATAAATACTTTTCAAATGCAAGGCAGAGTGTTACAACCGAGACCATCATATCGGGACGATTGTAACATTGGGCGGGTTCGATCGTTGACATAAATGGTAAATGTAATATGGAAGAACAGTTTACACCCACTCATCTTCTCGACAATTGTCTTATAGCCTACTTGATCTACCTGGATTGGTTTATATATTTACGTTACCCCGTGATAGGGCCAGAGGCCCGTATAGGGGGGTGGAATACCACCATTTTTCCTTCAATTTTCTGATTTTTCTTCTAACTCCGGTGCAAGGATGAAAGGGCATGGGGTAAGGATGGGGATTTTTTTGGGGAGGGAACATGGGTGCAAGTGCAAAGTCTGATATGGGGTCATGTGCTGTTCCCCAGGAGGTTAGGTTGCCAGACACCTCCTTGGTGCATGTCAGAGACCCTCCTGACGCAGGTGAAAGGGAACTCCCAGGCGGGAATCGAACCTGGGACCTTTCACTCAGCAAGCCAAGACGTTACCATCTCGACCACCACACCTCCCCGATCCACCTGGATTACTCGTTATCTCTCGATACACTGGAATTTATTCAGCAGATAAGTATTACAAGTGAAAGGATTTTTTATTGATATAAACTGGTTTTATATGAGGGTTTATTGCATAAAATAATATTTATTTCTACTCTCGCTGTCAAATATGTAGCTGTAACATATGTACACAGACTTGACCTTTCATGAATTTACCATGTTACAACGGACCCCATATTGGTCCAAAAGTGCATAAGACCGATTTTTCCATTGACGACTCAGTCAGATTGGGTCATTTGATCCACACAATCGAGCAATCTCGTTCACATGCAAGACACCGTCAAGAGAGATGCGTCGTCAGCCTTACAAGTAATACCACGAGCATCCTTTCTGTAACGCAGCCGATTTCACCTATCGCTGGCTGTCCTCTGACATTGGGACCTACCCACCCTCCCACCATATTGAACGCATGCGTCCAAAGCGCGCTTATTTTGCCAAAAAAGTGTCGGCGCCTGGCCGACACCAAACAGGTTGGCTGCAGCGGTGCTCCAAGCCAGAAGTGGGTTTGGGACTGGTCTGATCGGAAGCCGGGTGTACGTGTCTTCCGGGGAAGACGGCTGTACCAGGTGAGGCACAGTGATTTTTTTTGGGAGGGAAATAGTTTTGTCTCCTGGGCAATTATAGTTTGTATTAATTAAATCCATTAAGCGGATTAGAAGTTGGCGGCAAATATCACATGGGAGGTGTTGATGTAATGTAGTATAATTTGGTGCTTCCTGGTTGTATGCTGACCACATTGTACACAGTGGCGTACCGTGCAGGAACGCAGCCATATATAGTAAAATCATTGGAGTCAAATGAGGTTTGCTCATTTGCCATTTTCTCACCGCTCGTCGCATCAGCACACAACCATCGCTGAGAGAAAGTGTAAGTGCAGACGTAATTTGCGATGTGCCTCGGTTTATGAAAGAGGACAACACGGCAAACTTGCCGGAAAAGGCTTTTCAACTTGATTTTCTTTAAGACTGACTGAAATTTGCATCAATACGAAACGAAATTGCATCAATACGAAACGATGCGTTCAGGTAGGCCAATTAGGTTGATCAGTATGTTACTGCGGTAGGATAAAATATAAATAGCGAAAGTCTTTACATTTACAGTAAAACCTCGATGTAACGCTCTTCAAGGGACCGCCCAAAAGTAGCGCTATAAGCGGGAAGAATTACCTTATGGAAAATGATCAAGGGACCGGAAAAGGGGGCGTTAAAAGCGGGAAAGCGTTATATACGGGAGCGTTAAATCGAGGTTTTACTGTATATTTACTGTGTCAGTTGCCTAAGGTTCCTTACTACTAAGGCTGATAATTGCCGTAATTTATTGAGCGTCCTAATCGTTTTAATTACCTCACAACGAAGAATTATTATCGACAGAGTAATATGATTATGCCGCTAGCTCATGTAGCTCATAACTGTAA
The DNA here is from genome assembly GCA_000934665.2 of Catajapyx aquilonaris. Taxonomy (NCBI): domain Eukaryota; kingdom Metazoa; phylum Arthropoda; class Diplura; order Dicellurata; family Japygidae; genus Catajapyx; species Catajapyx aquilonaris. The sequence goes on from JYFJ02002838.1 coordinate 16,018, forward strand.
CCTAATGTCACTCCGACTTTGATTTGCAAAGGGAAAGTACGTGGATGATGAGCGATATTTTAGTACAATTTGTCCTTATTTTGCATTAGCAATGATATTATATGCGGCGCAAGTTGGGGCATTGACAGGGACGAACTAAACTTCCCGTTTTTATTACAGGAACGGATTAAATTAAGTAGAGCATTTTGTGTCTTGCGTTTAAAAAAAAGGGGGAGACCTGCCGATTTTCTAAAGTAGCAAGCGTTTCGCTAAATATTCAGTCGGCATATTTCAGATACGCCACTATGCATACACTTTAAGAACTTCTGAAAAGTCAGCTAATAAAACTGCTTATGCTGTGGAAAACCTCAAGAAAAAAAATTACTACCATGGTGGCATGCAGCCGCAAAATTAAAACACAATTCCGCACGTTTAATTACGTAAGCGTTGAAATTTTGCGGAATGGGAATCGCAGTCAGACTTTCCCTCAAGTTACTCCTCCCAGTTCGCAAACTTCACTGAGCTTGTCAACGGCACAGTACGACGCTAACGATGTTTCTATTCTTCCGAGTAAATTCGTCACAGAGCACAGATGGCTGGCGAATATATCTCCCCCTTCCCCCCCATGGCGAAACAATAACTGACATTTCACGTCAAAATGAGTTATGTACCCTAGCTATATAGTCATACAGTGCAACCAGTGCAGAGGGTCACATTTTTGGTGGTAACTGTGAGTCCATTATAGAGACGGAGATACGCCACTTTTGTTGTCGAAGTCGCTAAAATATATTGCGACCTTTTGGGGGACATATCCACCCCCCCAGTTTTTCAGTCCCTGTGTTGACGCTTTTACGATTTGCTACAAGCATTATTTCATCCAGACCACTTTCAACAAATTGGATGTGCATGATATTTTGGGTTATACGCCATAGAAACTCCATCTGAAATTATTAGCGCACACGTAGCGATGTCTAGTGGCTGAGAGTTTCAGAACGGATAGTGGTTGTAATATATTCCAAATTTAAAATTGTCGTATTTATTTTATTTTATTTTATTTATTTATCATACTCTGTGCTATAGAGCCTTTGGCTCCCTTAGGGGGGTGGATTACCACCATTGGATGGGACCAGGGATAGGGAAGGATGGAAGCGGCTGTGGCCTATTTTTACGGAAACGACCCCGGAATTGTCCTGGCGGGGACCATGGAAAACCACAGCAAACCATGGGTCCCCGGGATTCGAACCCACCTCCCGATTAGCAGGCGGGCTCCTTATCCCCTACACCAACCTGTTTCGGTAAAATTGTCGTATTTACATAACTAGGTAGCATTTTTCTACATGGCTAGTCGTATTCATAATGAGCCAGGAAAGCCAGAATTTTCCGCCTTAGTTCAAAGAAGAATAAAAATGTCCCCAAAATTTCAGTCAAAATTATTTGACTTTTCCAACCGCATATCTAGAACTTTTTGCCCAATTTGACTGCTTTAGGTTTAAATCGAGTCGGAATAATCTGGACCAGCAAAAATGCGCATTTGTGGTTGACGTGCGTAGGTTGAGCGAAACTTCCGGTGCGCTCACAGAAAATCGCGTATTATGCGAACTTATTTGATAGACAAAATCTGAATCCGGAGTATATGCTATACCCTGATTATCCGGGAACCGTAATGTGGAAGTTTGGTTAAAATGACGTCAGTAGTGGAAATGGCGCCTACTTTTCCTCGAGAAACAGCGTCACGCGCTATTGCCCGTGTTCAAGCGGATATTTCCAGGCTCTGAAACCCGATTGGTTCATTTCAAATTCAAGGACACATCTTGCACTGGAAGAGGAGAAGAGCTGGACAGGTGCATCGTCGCTTCTCCTCTTCTATACAAATAATGTTCGTTGGTGTGGCACTTTTCCAATATTTTCCATGCGAAATATTGCGTAGGCTTGGAAAGTGAGGTTTCGCTGTGGGAAGGAACACCGCGAAAAAATAACATCTCCAGGAAAAATGCAAATATCGGGGTGGTGAGAAGGTGGTGCGATCGTGCCAGATTTATGCTAAGGAAGATCGTGTAGGAAGAGTGGAGACGGGAGTGGAAGTGGATCTAGATATAGTACCCTGTTGCGTTGTAGAAATAATAACCATTTTGGCCTGACCCATCACCAGAACTGATAAATCATATTGGCCCTATATGGTTCTGAAACTACAGTGGTTATTTATTTATTTATAATTAAATCGAGCAATTAATTTTAATTTTATTCCTATATGTTTACGATTATCTGCTATCCATTATGCTCTATTCAACAATACAACGCATTTTTCTCAAAAAAAAAAATATAACGAAGTTAAGGCCGGTATCCACGTACGAGAATCTCGCATACGAGGAGCCGCGAAGAGCCAACTGCGCATGCCCAGATACGAGGAAAGGGGGAAAAAGTAGAGAATTTTCTACTTTTCCCCCCTTTCCTCGTATCTGGGCATGCGCAGTTGGCTCCTCGCGGCTCCTCGTATGCGAGATTCTCGTACGTGGATACCGGCCTTTAGTCTTGAAAGCTACTGGTTACAAAATCCTTCATTGCCTGTGCAAGCCTTCCGATTGGCCCTTGCCACATATTGTTACCAGCGCCGCTTCCCATTGGCCCTAGTTCTACGCATGCGCAGTGGGGTGAGAAACATTCCATTCGTATTCTGACGGGCGGAGAGTGCACATCTGCCACCACCTCTCCCGTAACACCTCGTCGTGTCCAAATCACGGTGACCTCACAGCAGGGTAGTAGGGGGGAGTGGAGGGAGGTAGCAGGATAGATGGAACGCGTACTAAAATCGAACCTACACTACAGTCGGGATCTGTTGTTATCAGTGGTGCCTACTTCAAGGACGTTTATAAATAAAATAATTTCAGTTTGTAGCGAGGTCCTTACCCCCGCGCCCCTGGCGGGAAGAGAGGGTAGGGATATGATTGGGGGATGGGTATAATCACTGGCTATAAGTCCGAAGCGATTAAAAATACGGTGTCCACCGCACGCGAGTGGTTTTCTACGCCTGCGCCATAGATAAATGCGCTATTCTTTTGTGTCCATAGGCGTAATAAAAAGACAAAAATGTAGATGTACTGGCGACAGGTGGTGATAACTTAGTGAAATGCACAGCTGCTCTCTTAGCTCCTTTTCGTGCACCTGTGTCAGAAGAAAGGGTTTCATCGGAGCACGTTTTGGCATCCTACAGTACGTGTTAGCTGAGAAGAAAACTTGAAGAAGCCATTTGAAAGTTTCTGGCAGGGTAACAGTGCGGCGCAAACTTGAGGATAAAATCCTTTATGTTTTCTAGTCCGATCGTTCGACTGAAGTGTTCAAGACTCTACAAATAGGAATGTGCTGGTGTAGCATGCGAAAACAACTTGTTTCACCATCTTCAATGTACTCAATCGCATTTCGGACAAGCTAAATGCGTTACCGTGCAACTTCACCTTAAATTTTTTTTAGCGTGTTTTCGATCTACTCTTTGATACACTCTGACTTGGACCTTTGAGTAGGCTATACTACAGGAAACTGTGTATTAGGATGTTCTGATGTGGGTTTTCTCGGTATCCTCCTATTGCTTCACACTGTCAAAATCTATCAACAGCGCAGGTAATACACTATTGGCAATATTGACACAAAATATGTGACAGATACAATAGAATGTGACAAAACGAGCAGTTTGTGGCATGCGCAATAAGCAGTAGAACAATTTTAAAAATAAATCACGACGTCTTCTCATTAGGAGAATGGTCTCTAGAGACGTCAGGACCAAACTGCCACCTGTTCAGACAGGCCCACCTGGGTGGTCCAGATTCATGACGGACTACAACAGAGAATACGGTGGGATCCCTGGAGTGCACTAAAGTTGTTGTGGTTTAAACATTTACACAAGATGGGATTTATGTGCAGAGGGACATCGTAGGCTACGCCGATTTAAATGTCACTCTAGGAATCTGCCACTGACAGTGAAAAAACAGTCCAGACGTACCTGTCACTCACTTCAGCATACATAGGCTACCTATTTGTAAGACCGCATTATTCTGCATTTGGATTCGCCAGAATGTTGCCATTCAATTTCTTTTTGCGTCATTGGCTGTATGACCTTCTTGAATGACACAAGAGGACAACTATACTGATGTGTATTACTGTGAAGATTTCCTGCGTAGAAGGACCACTTTATACTCCATATAGTCCATACACAACCATATGTGTGTTAAAGACTTGAAATTGTGCCATTTTTGTGTTGGCGGATCTACAGAGTCAGTTAATATTACGCAAAGCAGATGTGGGATTTCAAAAATCAAATATTAATTCAGTAAAACTGCAGTCTGGTATAGATTTGAGAGGCTTTAATAACGTTCAGTTATGCCTTTATTGTCAGTAATTATTAGCTACCCGAACAGATTGGTGTTGTCTGACTGCATAAATAATTAACATAATGAGACCGGTTATTGTGGCAGGGTATATCAAATTGAATTAGTATTAGGTATCTCTGAAGCTCTGCAATTTAAAACGGTAATTTCTTAGAAATAGTGGCTACAAAGAGATGCCTCTGTTGATTAGTGTAATCCCTATAACAAATACTAATACCAGCATAATGTTTATCGCCACCTTTACTTGTAGTTTCATTACAACTGAAACCACAAACGCCACTCTCTAGAATACCGCGTTCGTTTAAGTTTTGTTGGGTTAAATTTTCCTTCTTTGTATATCGGTACATAGTGTTTCCGATCTGGACTCACAAGTGACTTAGTTCATGCTTGAAGGTTTTTGCCAAATAAAAGTTTCTATAAACTCTACGGCGAATGTTTCTCATTGAATATATTTAGTTTTTATATAAATACCTGACTACAGAACAAAGTTCCATTTTAGGTGAAATATAGTTAGGTACTCTGTAATATGAGCTTGAAGATTATAAATAATTGCTGTTCTCGTGAAGAAATTACAGTGCTCTGCAGAAGTTTGATTAGTCATAGCGAATATCCCTGTGCATTATTTTACCCCGTCATAATCATGACTTTAAAATAATTACTTTGAATTGGCCTATTTCATCGAATAGAGTATACCTGTCTGATAGTACTTTTCGTGAAATATGCACACCGTTTAATTCAAGATTCGATAACATTTAAGAAATGCATGTCACGTTAATTCTGATACATCAGTTTCTGTAATGTCGCTTTGTAAAATTTCTGGAATTTCTGACACTACAAGTACGTGAAGCAGATGATGGGCTGATGACATGCCAATTTATATGTAATAGAATAATGTTGAAAGCCAAGTAAAATCACGTCCAACTACACCCGATTATACCAAAATTCAGTAAGTGCTGAGCTGAACAGTTTCAGGTAAAGCCCCATCACAAAGATAAGCCAATTTGTAATAATAATTCTTGGAATAAAATATATCAGTCATTGATATACATTAAAATTTAATCAACATTAATGCACAGTTCAGAGTTGAACATGTCATGATCTTTAATCAGGCATATGTGGCACAGATGACAGTACATTGTTACTATATGCCTGAAAATAGCCATTTTTGTCAAAAAAAATGCATTACTGCCAAGGAAAAAAAATCAGCTGCGGAAAAGGTTGCGTAATATTACCTCTTCAGGGTATTTGTTCTTTCACTATCGATCCTAAAAGGGATAGAACTTGGGTAGCTTGAATTCGTGACGATTCATTGAGGATGATTAAGAGGATGATTGAAAACCGTATTCGCGACTATGGTAACCCTGCATTACAGCAAGTAGATTACTCTCTTTCCCGTGTTGTTTGCCGAACACTTTGCCATCTGCCTGTACCTTCATCACTCCCACGTTGCTCACTCCTCCGCAAAATTTGTGGCCTGCTATATGCAAGAGATGACCCCTCAATTCTCAAGTGTTGCCTCGCCGCTTCTGCAACTTCCGCTACCTAAATGTTTGTCGTCACTGACACATGTTTCTAACATCTAAGGTTCAGGGTGGTAGAACTATACAACTGATAAGAATTAATTTGTCCCTACAGGGGGCTTCATAATGATGCATATAAACATCTAGATGAGATCTTGTTGGGTATTGGAATATCACTTATGTAGAGGTGTAATTTGGTCTTGAAAGTCTCGTTACGGAGATAATTGGCGAAATGTAGAAATTACATTACATCCTTTGATCGCTATGGGGACCAATTGCCGCCTCCACATAAAGTAACCCGTTTGAGTCCAGGACTTGGCCATAGTTTGTCTAAATCGACATGTAACATCATGTATAATATTATTGAAATGGTAAAGTTTAACAACATATAATTTATACACAGCTAAAACTGGCTAAGGGAGCCCAGGCCGGGATTCGATCCTCGTACTTCCTGAGTGGAAGTCACGCCATACCCTGCTCTCCGACAAAGTGCCTTGTTCTTCCCCTGAATGATAAATTCTCAAGACTATATGCCCTTTACTTGCGCACTAGATTTTTTGACCTGTTTCTCATTGTTGAGATAAGCGGTTTCCTGACTAAGTTTGCTGGTGTCCATCTGACAGTCGGGGAATACTGACACGCACGTAGTTTTGATATAAATTGTTGTAGATGAAACCAGTTTGGCCTATGTTAAGCTTAGTTTGCTTCAAACAGACGAGGCAAACATTTCTCAGCATAAATATGCATAGATTTTAAACTCATTATAGTGCTGCTTATTTCCTTAATAGGAAGGCATAAAAGCGAGGCGCGGTGTTGAATAGTACAGTACGATATATCTCGGATTTAGCTCGACCTTTCAATATACCGTGCAGGTAAATGAGGAGGAATTTGGACATTTGTATTTAATTATTTTCGTTGTTGTATTGCGGCTAACACACGTGATTAATTTCTTAATGTCAAAATTTCATGCAACCATTGAACCCTCAGCCGTAGTTTTAATTAACAGACTCAATATATTTATTGGGAGAGAGACAGGTCCGATATGTTGTCCTTACGCCTGCGGGTTATGATACACGTGCTACAAGGGTGTGGTTGCATAACAGGTCAGGATGAAGGCGAAGGACATGGATTTCCTTTCACTGGACCATGTGCATGTTACGTGATAGTCCTTTGGCTAACTTCACCGTGACATACAGTGTTCCTATTTAAATGATAGGAGTTAGCGATTTTTCGGTTGACATCTGCTTTATAGAGTTTATCCGGCATATTCATTTAGTGCATGAGCTAATTTGACAAACATACTGTATCCTACATAATAGTCGCAGTAACATTGGATTATACATAATTACCACTACATAATAATTTAAATATACACACATGGCTGTTCAAATTGTACACGTCAAGTGACCATTCTCAGAAGGCGATTTTCTGTACAGAGTATGAGTTCAACATTTTTTTTAGCAGGAGGAAGCTAGGAGAACCATTGAATTCTGACTTCGCCCATACATTATTTTCATTTTGTGACTGGCTAGATGCTCTCATAGATATTTGCGCAAAGCACCTTCCGCCACTCACCGTAGATCAGATCCATTCAAGATGTAAGCCTCTGTGACGCATCTTCTATACCAAATGCTTCTGTAACCTAGAGTAGAAAGAGTCCGTTTACCATCCGTATAGGCTACGCTTTACATTAACAAGTACCATTAGGCTAGTACTAGTATCAGAGCAAGAGCTTAATGCTTGCAGGAAAGGCCATCTGACAGTTATTCGAGAATGTCGAGTGATTAATTGTTGCAGGGAAATGCTTTCTGCTTCGGCAGTGCCGGAAATCCCTCAACAATGCTTGGACCTCCAGAGTGTATAGTCTAAGGAAGTTGCTGTTTCCTTTCATAGACGAAAGAGTGATAACTATACTGGTCTACAGGAGTAGCTTCGCCCAATATACACAATTTTAAATAATTTCTTTTCATTCTTTCAGCAGACAACAAAATCTGTCCGTGAAGAAGAATACGGTGCGCTGTTCTACATTACCGGTAAGCCTTGTAATTGTTGTATTATAGGAATAGCCATTATCATGCAAGCGCAAGTAGGGGCATGCACTCTAAAACCTATTGCAAACGACAAAAATACTCGGGAACGGAATAAACTTTACTGTTTGAGCGACCAAAATTCCAAATGTTTCCCAACTTGGGCCCTCGAGTACGCATTATTAAGGATTGTTGACATCCGCCATCTTGGAAATCATTATTTTACACCATCATTTCAGGCCAGGAGTCACACTGGTACCACTCAGCTTGGTCAGCAGAACTAACATTTCATCAATTTGTTTCCATTAATATTTATGCCTCGGACATAAATTTAAATGTAAGCTAGGCGTCTTCCAAAACATTGCACATAATTATTACACCAAAGCTAGAAGGAGGCTCAATCATTATCAAAGTAGGATCTGCAGAAGTTTATGCGGTCTGTATAAGCATTAAAAGTTCCCACGTATTACAAAATATGAAAATGTTGATTTTACTTCAGTTTGATTTTTGAGAGCTAGAAAAAGATTCTTGGTGGATAACGTATCGCACGATGGAGAAACAGTGACTTGTAGATGACTGTATCTCTATTAGTACAGTACGACAGATATATGGTATCGAATTTTTTTAGAATTTATGGAGGTGAAGGAAAGCGGTGGCCCGTTTCAAGTGGAATGATCCATATGTAAACACAAATTTAAGAGTGTTGGACAAAAGACATAAACAAACAGAAAAAACTCTTCACCTATACCTATAATTTTAAAGGACATGCTACTCTTAGGAGGCGCGTTATAGATTCTCTTCGGCCGATATTTATGCCCTAGTTGTGTATAAGTCTATGAAATTTAGAAGGATGAAATTGTTTCCGTGGGAATATTTAATGATCTTCTTAGCATACTCAATTCACTGGATCAACAGCTCATTTTCTGAAAGTTTCTTGATCCTATCACAATGCGATCAATCATTATACCCAACCCCAAGGCATGAACACCACGGAGTCCCAACCGACTTGTGAGTGTAGGACAGTTTTCTAATTTTCCTACTATGATAGTGTGGAACACGTGTTTAACTACATGACACTCACTGTTTCTCCCATGAAGTGATTCCTCCTATTGTAGTGTTTTAGCCACTGTATGTAGCGATAAGTAGTTATACGTAATATCACACTTCTGTCAGACAATTTTACTATTAGGCAATATCCATGTTTGGAATACATTTACTTTGCAGGTGAATTTACTTTTGCAGGTGAAATAATCATAATTATGTGGCATTACCATTCTATCAAAATACATGCTAGCAGCTACTCCATTTCTGCATCACATAAAAATTCCATACTTCAACTAGGTCAAGTAGACAATATTCAAAACGGCAGACTCGATGCCATTGTTTTGTTCTCGCACAATTTCTGTAACACTATACCGCTTTCTGCACGACATACGACCCCCCCTCCCCCCTACTGTATTTAAAACGACGGGAAATTTAATATCCCGCGTTTGATTCCTGTACTAGTGTAAAAAGTGGTTATACACTGACATCAAAACGCAAAATGCAACATATTGCATCCCTGCTGCCTCGCTCCTTATCCTAGAATTCTTATGAGGCCATAGAAGAGAGTTATGAGTGTTTTTATACTCCCAACCCCAAGTTAATAACTACATGTCCACACCCCTATGGCCATCTTCCTCTAATTCTTGTACTATAAGATTAAGTTGTAAAGAGGAAAAGTTTTGTAAGGGCTCTTCCCTCCGTCTCCCTCAATCTAACAGGTATATAGGTATCTCGAATAAGGTCCGCGTAACCCGATACTAGCCTTTAAACTCTCGGAAGTGGGGAAGTTCCCTACACAGCATCCTAAGGGCTTCGGCCTTACTACTGGATGAAAGAATCCGAATACTATTGAATTACATCTATTAATAGGTGTTACACTATCTGATTATTCAGGCTGCATCACAGTAACTGCTGCATTTAAACAGGTGCGTAGGCAGGAAAATTTAGGAGGGAGGCTCATTTCAAAAGCATAAGGTCAACAAGCCGTAAAGACTTTAGGGGGTTCAAGGTCACACCAGCTTAGGTGAATGTGGGAGATTTGATGAAATTGGTAGCAATGTTTCCAAAAAAACCATGAATTAGTAATTTCTAATGCTATTTCAAACATTTCGGAGAGGGGCCTGCCCCCCCCCCCCTCTGCCTACGCCACTGAATCATATTATAAATAATTTTCGGAGGGGCATACACAGAATTGCGAAATATCAGGTTATCATGTAGTATTGCTCTAACAAAGGTTCGGCAAGACGACGCTAGATTAGGTACAGGAAAGTCGAGCTTGTTATCTAACCCGGACAGTGTTACGCCTCAGCTTCTTCGTACTGAAATTTAATAAATAAATCATTAAAAGGGCAGAGGGGCGACATCTTTTTATAGCATCCATTTGATTACTTGAGAGGGAAAAAGTCGGTGGGTTACATCACTGAGGAAGTCTTGAGTAATGAGTAATGCGTCAGTCTGTCCTTCGGGAGGTGTTGGGGTCGATTCCCGAGTGCCTGCTATCCTGGCCAAGGTTTACTGTGGTTTTCCTTAGTCAATTTAAGGACAGTTCCCAAATATCTTAAGTGTCCCCCTGTCCTGCCTCAAGTGGCTGAAATATATTAAAACGGTTAAAAAACTTATTATCTCTAAAAAGCCAATTTGACGTAGCTCACTTTAGTAAGCGAAATAGAATTTTATTTACGACGTAATGACAGGGTTTCCACCTGTGAACGTAGGTGGCTCATAGCGCTGTTTCAAAACGTTACCAACGATGTCAATTTTGACAAAATTATGTTACAAGGTTTGGGACTGAAAAAAAAAAACTCCTAGACAGTATACATTCATATTCGCTGAATGCCTGCTACAGTCATAGCACATTACGACCTAACTGCAGTCACATGATTGCATAGGAATTGAGTCGGTAGCGAGACCGGAAGATCTATGACGGTTTAGTAGACATCAGTGTTACCATGGGACGCGGAAAGTTTGTGAAACTGGTGAATCTAGCCGTGTAACGCCGGAGACTTGAGCTATTTTTTATGTTGCTAATAATCGCTTTTGTGCGTGTCTGCGTTGGCGAGTCCTATCCCATTTGAGTTGCCATGTAGAAGCAAATGAAATCAGCGAATCCATTATCGGACGCGCCGTGTAAATTGGTTACAACGGCTAATTACGAAACGTCGGCGTTTAGTTCCAAACTCTGAGAACAGGCAGGCAATACTCTTTCAGCAGCATCCAAGCGAAGGAGCTTCCATCACTAGGTAACATTTTAGTGTATAATGTTCAGGCCCAAGAAAGGCGCAGGTTTACAGCGAATTATAGGGACGAGGTAATTACTTGCGTACACTACAAGGCATTATCTACAGTGTTTTATAAGTGATGGCATACTGCTATCCAAACTGCAAATCTCAGATGCTGAGTACGCGCTAAAATTTCACTAATGGTGCTAAAGAGTGAAAAGGTCGCGTCTTAGGTATGTCGTAAATTATTGTAAAAATCTGGTTGGAATTTTCCAGTTTTCTCTCGTTGAAAAAAAAAAATCGTTTAAATTATGATGACACTGATAGATAAGTCCTGCATGTTGTTCACTGAACCTGAGCTGTAATTGAATTGACATATTCCAGTTAATTTCTCTCCATTATAATGCCCCGTTTGAAGCGGTGCCACATTAATCAACCAGCATAAATTTTATTAAATGTCTGTTATAATGAACTACAGTATAATATGTGACTTCAAAATTCTCATACCATTGAAATAAAATTAAAATTAAAATTAAATTAAAACACTCGGTGATATAAACTGCACTCGATATCATGCATTATCCTTGCAATGGAACTACTAAATAATTATCAAAATATAGTAAATGATTCGCTAACTATCACTAGCCCTAATGTCACTTCAGGTGTATATCTGTGCTTGTTGGTGTCAAAGGGCATAGTGGAAAGACAAGACCCGTGGCATGTTGGATATTGGAGCTAACGTGGGTTGGAGAGTATCGACCCTCTGTCACTTGTACTCGACCTGAGAACGGTCACTTCCAGCTTGACTCATGCTTCAGTGTTATCTCTTGTGCAGTAGGCCACACCGTTTCCTCCCTGCCACTTCTAAGTCTGACATGTCTGTGCCCTTGACCTAACAGTCGACACCTGTTTCCGTCCGTGTGTTGCTGCAACTCCCATTTTGACACTTAGGCTCGTTTATGAACATTGTACTAGTCCATCCAGAGTAGCTTTGATGCCTGCATATTTGGTGGTTTTTAAAATTTAGAGGCCAGTTATTATGGTGCCCCACGACCTAATGCATAGTGGGCCAAAATTGGCCCACGAGACATGGATCGGCCACCGCTGCGGCTTAGTGCGACCTCTGAGCCTCCGTTCAACTTTGTCGCCTTGTCTGTGTGTAATGCACTTTCAACTCGGCTTTCCACCGACTCATGCTTTAAGCAAGGTAAGCATAGAATGAGCAGAGTCCAGTTTCGACCAGTCTGGACTCGTTCAGACACAAACAGAATACAAAACACAATAGGCTTATTAATGAGCTAAAAAGGATTTACATATACCAGCCTGAAGTTTATCAAAGTCTCCACTGTTACAACAATATATTCTAGTGCAAGGTTGCAGTTGGACCGAAAAATGTTGGTGGCCTCAGCGCTATATATTGGCTGTCCTTATATTTCCTGTCGGTTTGGTTGAAATATATTTTGTGAACTCAGTCTGAGCCTATTTATCATCACTTTTGGTGCTTGAGACCGAGAATGTTTGGTGGTGAGCTCAATCTTTTGGTTATTTTGTACCCTCCACGTTCATGCTGAGAAGTCGAATTCGTGGGAGTGGAACCTAATACTGCTTCATCTCTCTTTTCAGACCTGTTCCAGATGATTTAAGAGTTGAGGCTTTTCCGAAGACATTTCCTACTTGGGTTCCCACGCTTCAATTGCAGTAGTGCTGAAACTTTTCCCCCTTGTCAGAACTCTTGTATTTTTGGCAGCCCGCTAAAAACTTTCTTTTCATTCTTTATTATAATTTTACTTCCCATTCCGTTCGATAAATTTGAGGTTTCGTGACGTTGGAACCGAATTAAAACTTTGACGCCTAGTCAGGACTAAAACTAGGACTTCATGTACGGTAGTGAAAAAGGATCGCTCTTTATAGCAGTTGTATAGAGCCGGAACATTTTGAGAAGAAGGCGAAAGAAGTGGCAGAGAGTTCCAATTTAAGAGCTGAACGTTCTATTTTGGGATAATTTTTGACGTGCCGTGGAAAACAAAACTGAATTTACGCCCCACTTTTCGCTTCGTGTTTCTTCTCGGAAGACAGAGTGGCTCTTTGTGGCCCACGGTGTTTGTGTGTACTGTCAGCAAGAAAAAAAAAATGGTGCAAGGTTGCGATTCGTCGGACTAGGTCAAGACCTATCACCATGCTGTTATAAAGTTATACTCGAACTTGTCAATTGATCAACTGATTACATAAGCATTTGTTCAAAGAAAATTTAATTGAAGAGATGCTACACCCCTGACGGTCAAGCAACAAGATTCAAGATGCCCGAAGACTTCCTGGAAGGGTCAGCCTCCGGGCCTAGCCCTGCTCCAGCCAGGGCACGAGCTCCCAATTTCCTGTACTGCAACTTGACCAATTATACATTCTCTCCTTTTTGCAACGACACCTTTGTTGACGAGCTATATGGAAGGACTGACTACACCGATGCCTTCACGCTGGAGCGCATTGTATCGACCGTGGTTCCCGTGATATTTGGCATTATTGTAGTGGTAGGCCTCTTCGGAAACGCCCTGGTGGTCATCGTGGTGGCAGCCAACAAGCAGATGCGTAATACCACCAATATACTCATCATCAACCTGGCCATGGCTGACCTACTCTTCATCGTATTTTGCGTTCCATTTACGGCCACTGATTACGCTCTTCCGTTCTGGCCATTTGGAGATATATGGTGCAAGATCGTGCAGTATTTGGTGATTGTCACCGCCTATGCCAGTGTGTACACTCTGGTACTGATGTCTCTAGATCGATTCCTGGCAGTGGTGCATCCAATCACATCCATGTCTATTCGTACTGAGCGTAACACCATCCTGGCCATTGCCCTGACCTGGGTCGTCATCTTCATCACTTGTATACCCGTCATGTTGGCCCACGGAGAGGTGACCTACCCGTACGCATTCAGCCAACACTCAGTCTGCGTTTTTCTAGACAAGAAGGGATACAACCACCCTGCGTTTCAAATCTCCTTCTTTGCTACGTCATACGTGATCCCTCTGGCACTTATCTGCGGCCTGTACTTATGCATGCTGATGAAGCTGTGGTACGGCGTGGCTCCCGGAGGTCGGGTGTCTGCAGAGAGTCGCCGTGGAAAGAAAAGGGTGACAAGAATGGTGGTGGTGGTGGTGGTCATATTCGCCGTCTGTTGGTGCCCTATTCAGCTAGTCCTGGTCCTCAAGAGTCTGGACCTATTTGAGATCACACCGGTCAACGTCCTCATACAAATCACTGCACACGTCCTGGGGTACATGAACTCCTGCGTCAATCCCATCCTGTATGCTTTCCTCAGCGACAATTTCCGGAAAGCTTTCCGGAAGGTCATCTACTGCGCTCCCAGGAGGAGACCCGCCCAAAATGGCCGCCTGGAAGAAGAGAAAACCGACACTCGCGCCCTCACCATCAAATCCACGCGCACTAACGACAACAACGACATCCTATAAACGTGACGCGAACTTGGGCTTGCATCAAAAGGGGGAAAATATAAGCTACAAAAAAACCCATAAAAAACATAATTTGCTGTTTAATATAAGTTTGTGCGGTGGTGTCCCGTGAACTATTTGTTATGGACCAGTGCAGTGTTTCTTCATCTCCTCCTGAACTGACCCGCTTGCAACTGTGAGAGATTCTACATATTATCAGGTAAGGCTGTGTGCATGTCGTAGAAACATGGGGGAAATAGTCCAATTTGTATGCGGAGGAAAGCTCGATGATGACGTTCAGGCTTCCTTGTGGTAAAATATTTTATAGAGTGGGTATTTTCTCGCTCTATGGCCGTCATTTGTGGAAATTGCACGGGCTTGTCACATCCAGGGGGTCTCGAACTTCAGACGCTTGGCACTTCTTATGGCAATTAATATTTCCTGGACGCTCTCTTGAGTCTGTCACTCTGGTTTTCTCAACTACGCCTCGTGAAAATTAAAACGTAATGTAGGATTCTGTTGAAATTTTACAGGAGAAAAGGTCATCTAGGGTCTGTAGTGGTGTGCAAAGAGTCGCCTGCTACAATTATAATGTTTGTTGGGTATAAAAGTGCATACACAGAATTGTTTTTAAAAAAACTACACATTTATGATCCAGCACCTAATGGGCAAAATTAAATGTACTGTCATGTAACTGCAGCTCACCGGTGATGATATACTATACCGGTATATCAAAGAAAGTTTTGGACACGCATATTCTGGCGATGTAGAGTTATCGGCATTTCTAACCTTGGTAATGAGCAGGATGCATAGACCCATGTTTGTTCGAAACTTTTTTTGACTTGTAATACGCATGTAGGTCGCGAATAAAAATCGACATATTCCATTACAAAGCCCTGATAGTGGCTTAGTTTAGGAGCATGTCTATTCCGAGAAGCTGATGTATGATGTTACCTCTGTGGTGTCACTAAAATTACATTCAGCAGATGACGGATGGTGGTACTGTGCATGTTACATTTTATCATACAGCATGTTGTGAAGGTGCAAATTGAAAGGTGAGCTGAGATGTGTGAATACTGAATTTTTGTAGTTTAATATTTCGTAGATAAAATAAGCGTCTTTTGTATCACATTTTGTTGGCGCACATTTCGGTACGTTTACAAGCTACACTACTCAGCATAGGTAGCATGGAAAATGCCCAAGTCCATATTGGCCGTACACTGCCGTGTGATTTACCATCTTTAGTTTTGAATTGATCATGCACTGCTCGATTGGTCAAAACTATCTAGTTTATGACTCTCATTTGGAGGTCATAAAAAATCAAAGGGGTCGTATGAGTACCAGTATATAGAGTTGTTCTAAAAGTGGATGATTACTGTTAGTAAGACACTCTGTGGTCCATCTGGAAGTGTCGGGACTGGATCATTTATGACACTTCATTCTTCAAAGAGAGTATCGCACGAAATGGCCCACTTTATGAACTAAGGCATTAGCATATGACGAGTCACATGAGAATGCAGTTATGACATCTTGAGGATGCCTGCCACCAACCTAGATGTTTTTTTAAAGTTCCAAAAGACGATAACAATTTTGCCAAGCCACATACTTGAAGGGCAGTAGCATTTACGGGAAGTGTTAGAAATAAACAAATTTTCTCATTGTCAGTTACGAACTTGGTTAAGAAGCTTATCTGTGTTTTTGTGTCTCCTGCAAAGCTTTTCATTCTCACCGATTTTTATTCATACCTATTGTACAGACTGCTCTTTCAGGCAACGCTATAGCAGTTGTTCATTGTTTCACGGTGACATTTTGAATCCTATATCTGCATGTTTGCCCTGTTATTCTCCTATGTTCTATTTTTGTGTGTTTGTATGCAACTCGTAATATGTTACCTAGCAACACTATTTATTGCCTCGACACAATAACTAGATTGTGAAAGTTTTTAAATTGCTGCCATTTCACCCTGTTCGTGCTTCTCGTTTCAATGCAGAGACCTAAACAGATGTTACAGTTCATTCAAATTCCAGCCATAAAATAAGAAATCATTCCTCCTAGAACCAACAGCTGATTGGATGCCTGGCACACTGTAATTAGGGACGAGGAAAAAGCAATATACCGTATAAAGATAATATACTCAATTATTTAAGTGAAGTCCTCTTTTATATTCAGGGATGAGGAATTATTTAAATAAATAATTTGTACCCCGTGCTAGAGCCATGGGCCATCTTAGGGGGGTGGGATACCACCATATTTTTTATCTGGAACTCTTGCTTTCGTTTTTACTTCTCGTAGTATATGGGGATTGGATAGGGACGGAAGGAAGCGGCTGTGGCCTATAATTACGGACACGACCCCGGAATTTTCCTGGTGAGACCATGGGAAACTACAGAAAACCACGGTCAGGGTCGGCGGCCACCGGGATTCGAACCCAGGACCTCCCGATTAGCAGTCGGATACCATATCCCCTCCGCTACCACTGCTTCGGTTGAGTTATTTAAATAAAAATAAACACAGGAGAAGTTCTTACAGCAGGGTGTTCCTTAATACCGACAAGCTTCTATAGAGTGAACTGCGGATGCAAACCTTCCATTATACGTACATATAATGTCTATGATTGACTAGTTCATCAGCATTCGGATCGTCAACTTGTGTAGAGAAAACCCCTCTGTATTGTACAGTACTTGTCACCTTGACAAGTGAAAATTGCGCAATCAGCTTCTCTTAACAGCATCTGTTATTAACCTCAGCTCCAATGACCTGCCACTGGCCACACTGGCCTGGACTTTAACATGAGCCGGACAGAATGGACTGGACACGATTTGATCTGTCCTAATGTAATTACGTCAGGTGAGCAGGCAGCGCCCCGTAATTGACTTTGATTCCAGTGGAAGTCAGCCTTTTCCTCCTTACTGTACGGTACCTTCCGCACCATTTCAATTTGGATTCTGGTATGTCATTTTCTGAAATGAGTCTTTTATACAAAATCTTCAAGATTTGTCCAAAAATTTCATGATGCAATCTTGGAATAAATAATAATATTATCCTTCTGTAGAAGTGGTTCCCATTCTGTGGGTATATGGAAGCCTTTTCCGGGGGGTCGCGCGTGGTCCCGATAATTTTAATAAATTAATTAATAAATAAAATTAATTTTATAGGAAATTTTTCCACGAAGGTCCCCCCCCCCCCCCAACACCTACTAGCAGTGGCNGGGGGGGGAGCATAAGCCGCAAAGAGTGGGTTCAAGGTCATACGAGCTGAGGTGAATGTGGGAGATTTGAATGGGTGTGTATTTATTGAAGTTGGTAGCACTTCTTCCAAAAAATCATGAATTAGTAATTTTTGTCGATTTTTGGATAATAGCCTATGTTTCTCGGAGGGCTACTTGACTATCATAAAATGGGGTCGCGACCCGAAAAAGGTTGGGAATCACTGTTCTATAGTCTATTAACGTGGGAAGAAAAATCTTCATGAACTTTACACGTTTTCCTGCATCATCATAATGTGAAAATTACGTTAATCACAATCAATTTGCATTAAACAAGAAACACACCGCTAATATTAATCTAATGTACATATGATTTTGATAGCGTTTACAACCATACGGCACTAATATCGCCAATTTAATACTATAATGTTGCATTAAAAATAACCAGGATCAAGATGGACTTTTGATTACAACAATGAACTAATTGTGACCTACACATATAATTGCTAGTTTATTTTGTATCACGGTGTGGTGCAGTGCAGGGAAGTTTATTTTGGGCACGTAATATCTCCCGTATTGCACTTCCACATGTTTGCAAAATTGAAGAGTGCGTCAATCTCTGCAGAGTGGAAACCTCTCGCGCTAATGTTGTTGAAACCACCTGTTACTGGCATATTTCTGGAGTTTGAAGAGAGAGCCATATGGGAGCTAGCCTAATATAACTGACAAACAATTTAAGAATTTCCTGCCCTTAATGACTGTATCCTTCCTGTATGAAACAGCTAATTAGGCCAGAAAAGGTTCAAACCCTATACCCAAGAGATGATTACAATTTTATTGAAAAAGTACAATAATCTAATTTTTAAAATTGGTCACATCCACATTTTTGGCAGTCGTCTTTCATAATATATGGACACAAAAAATAGTATAGTCTAGTCATCAGTAGGACACAGCTCAGTTTCCGGCGTATGTGTTTTAAGGGGAAACACACGAGTCCCTCAGGATGCACATGAAAATTGCGCCTTACGTTTGAGGAAACTGGCTCTGTTGTTGGGGGCACAACAACGACTTCACATTTTCATAATATACTTGATGTGCGACGGTGCGCTTACCAAATGTGTGTCAGAATTAGCCTGGCACACTGCTGAAACTTTCAACATTTTGCAGCGCACATCAGTCACTTTACTTTTGCATGCAGCGTTGACCAGCTTCCTTTCCAACCTCATGCTTTAGCTAACTCCGCTGCTCAACGTATAGGAAGTAAGTTGAAACAGATGACCTGCCTTTTTCTCTAAAACATGGTAAAAGCATTGTAGAAATTACAAGCCAAAATTTTGCTAGCACTATCAGCTACAGTCCTTTAAACCAAAGAACGAGCTGACGTCACACCAGCAGTGTTTTCTGGGCATGCGCAGTATGCTTGCAGAGCGATTCGGGGACATGATAGGAAGGAAGGGCCTGGTGGAGGCGGGGCTGACCGTGACGTCAGATCGTTCTTTGGTTTAACGGACTGTAGTAAATAGAGCTCAGATTCGGACGAAAACAAATAGGAAAACTTCTTGGTGCACAAAGGTGAATGACACTATTACTATCTATTAAAATCTTGGACTTGGAATCGATACCGTCATAACAAAAATAATTCATGGAGCTGTGATTATAATGCAAATTCCAAGGCGAAAATTGCTTAGGGTGGCATTCCCGTTATCTAAAGGAGGTGATAAATTAGTTTTTTTTGGTTCTCTCGAAATCCTTTTGTCTCCGATAGTATAGTAGCTTAGATATCCATTCAGAGGCTTGGCATAGCATTCCTTCTACAGGCAGTTTTGTGTCGACGTGTCCGGATCATTGGCTTGTTTTTCTTCTTGCGGAGACAAGCAAAGTTTCAAGCTTTGGTAAGAACCCCGCTTTACAAGAGAAATGGGAACACTTGACTTTCTGGTCAGGTGCAGTTCCTTGAACATTAGCTGACGTTTTAATCAAGCAAGAGAAGACTCACTATCTCCAACAGGCGCGGATATGGTGGGTTGAACAATTGACGATTGTGTGGAAACGGTGTTGCGAGGACGATTTCCTTGTTCTAAAGATCCGAAGTGTAATAAAGTTCCACAATTGTGAATGGTAAAATAAGATTACAAAGGCATCGGGAGAGGGAATAGCCTTTGAGACACCGGGAGAGAGTATACATGAAGTACAGTAGGAATACGAGGGGAATCCAACCCAATTGAAAAGCGGCGTTGGACTCTCCAGAAATGTCATAAGGTTTCTGGGGCGAATAACAATGTGAGAAAATGAGTGCTTTGTTGGCAGTGACTTCCCGTGGGAATTCTCAACCGCATTCGTTCCAAATGTAATTATGAAAATCCTCCACCTCCACAGCTGCTGGTGACTGTTGTAAGGGTTTCACTGTTACCTTCTGCAAGACAAACTTTTGTTAACATATATTTAAATGTGTTACATCATTCAGCTGCATTCCCTTGACAAAAAAAGGTCTCCTTATAGACTCCGAATATGCGCTAGAAAATACGTCGCGTCACAGTTCTGAAATGTAGATGTTCCCTCGAGTCTACTTGGGCATGAATAAGATTCAGACCTGTGATGAGAGTTGGGCGGAATTTATCACGACTGCACCGTTTGTCATCTGTCTCTGATAAAGTGAACTTGAGCTGAATAGTCTCGTCTGTAAGCGTAGGATATACTACTGTATGTCTAGTTTGTACAATATATTCAGTATATCTGTCGATGTAATATCGTGCATTCGCAGAAATCGTTACCGATTATTTTGAAACATTAATATTATTAATTAATGCCTAATAAAATGCATATAATAATATTATAGTAATTTAAATAATTTAAAATAATTTAAACCATTTCAAGTCATTTAAAAGTCCTGTAAATGCTGCCTAACAATTTTTCCTCTTTCTGAAATTGAGGCCAGAACTACTGTTATTGTAATGTGAATAATGTTGCATAAAGGAGAACTTTGACACTTTGTCACTGTCATTTTGTCGTTATTAATTGGGATTAGGGCTTGGTATTGACGATGTGCTGTGGACAACGATCTAGGGGATCATATTGCAAGGGAAGTATGAAATGTTTCACACCCGACCAAGATCAGAAGGGATGTCAAAACGCACAGACCGATCGATGCCGTTGCATTAATTTGAGCAAGGATGTCGTTGACATCAGTATCAGTGACAACACTAAATTAATTTCTACTCCCTTGCAGGACATTTTGTGAATTCAAAATTACCGCAATGACGACAGAAATTAATGGAGGTATGTGATATTATTGACCCTGAGGTGTTCATGATGCCAGTCCCGCAGTACACTAACGCACGGTGACGCAATTTAAATTAATTTCGGCACATTAATATGTTAATTTCACGACTCGTCTTGTCATATATTTCAGAAACAAAACAGTACGTAAAAATTATGTTGGTAATTTGCATTTTAAAAATCCCCGATCAACCAACATTTGCGGCCAAGCAGAATAGAAAACATCGGTCATGTTATTTTTACGCGCCGTCAAAGCGTCATACAAGGTCATTACTGCTGTGGTGTCGCCAATTGCAGGGATTTTAATTGAGCCGCCAGTCAAACGTCATAATGCCGTCTGTCAAGGTTTCCTTATTTTTCCACTAACAAGGTACTGTTGTACATTTTACACACACAGCCTTATCTGAATGCTACCTACTGCGGAAAACTAAATTCGATAACTTTGGGCAAGACTTTGGGTGATAAGCTCGCCAAGACCTGAAGTTGTCACACTGTGCATTTGACATCATCCCTTATTCACTGAGAGTGACCATTGAAGCATCCTGTATTTTCTTCAGATATCGAGCATGGTACTGTAATGCTACTGTCTCGTTCTTACATAATTAAGACTGGAAATTACGTGCCTTCGATAATAATCATCTGTTTGAAAGTTTCCATGGTGTTATTTTTGCACGTCTTACGAAGACGGGCCTTAGGCAGGATGTCATAAAAAGAAAGGACAGGAAAAAGCAGCCCTTAGATGGCGAGAAAAAAGACCCAACAGAGCATCAAAGGTTTTCGCACGTCGTTCTCTTGTTACCAGAAAAGAAAGAAAGGTGCCGCCCTCTGTGTCTCAGTACTGACACTCCCTGATGCTCACTTGTTTATTGTGAGTCTCACTCCACCCAATCCCTTTGCTACCAACTGCATTGACCATCTGAACAAAATAATGCCAATGACCAGTTCAGGTAGCTAAGGTTACTGGCCTCCGCTGTGTCCCACTTAGTTGGCAAAAGCAGAACGAATGCACACAAGTGTTCCAGCGCCTCAGTCTCTGATAGTGGACCATAAGTCAAGGGTCGAAATCGACGTGCTAACTCCTGAACGCTCTCTGGCCGTGAATATACACCAGCGCCACCTTGCCTCGCAAAATGACGTTGGAAGAAACTCGATGAAATGGCAACTAGGCCTATCACGTGGTAAAATAAATAAAATAAAATAAAATAAAATAAAATAAAATAAATAAATAAATATGAGATGGCAACTAGGACACTAGTATTTTCTAACAATTTATTGAAGAATGTGGATTTAGTATAGTGTGAGGAATCACTATAGAATAATTGCCAGGAAAAACAATGGCCACGAAACGAATCTCATACGCAAATTTATGCAAGCAAATTAGATGAGGGTTGTTGGTTGCACAAGGATGATATTTTATTTAAGCTCGGCTCTGCAACAGGATTAAAGTCAGCTTGGGCTTGAATATCCTTTCAAGCCATTTTTAGGGAGTGGAAAAAACTCACTCCCTGATCCGCACTGGAGCGCTTTTAACGCAAATGTGGATTGTATAGACTCCACTCTATGGTCCTTTTTGTAATGAGAACGTACGCTCAAAAACATAAGAGACGATTTTGCATTTGATTCAAATTCAGGCTGCACTTGAGTCAAATGCAAAATCGTCTCTATGTTTTTGAGCGACATAATACGGCTACATTATTGTAAATATACAACCCGTACACCGTCATGTAACATAATGGTTAAAGCGCATTAATATGCCAGGCAAATCCTATTGACAGATTCCCTTTACTACATTGCTCCGCAGCATTCATATGTCAATCAATGATTCTCGATTCAAATGCGCAACAAATTTTTTTGGGAGCACTACTACTTCGGCAAACCTAGGCGCTCTGTGTACTGAACGTCATATGCAAATAATGAAATAATCAAGCAAGGTAATTTGCGTGTTTGACTTTTCGTAATTGCGCGTCTGCCTAAATTCATATGTTCATGACATTTTCATCATTAAAATGTGAACAGTAGGTTATTTTGACCTGCATAGGTTTCTTTTTTTTTTTGATTGGCCAATATTAGCTAAGTTACAGCTAAATATACAAGAAGATATAAAATGTTGCATAAAGTGGAAGTATTTTTGCGAGTAGTGAGAGTCACTTCCCCTGTAAGTACAAAGGACCTAAATTTCAGGAATAATATTATCTAAGGACACACGAAAAGACTGCACATGTCGACTCTCACTAGAGCCTCCATTTTTTTTTTCTTTTGAAAAAGCTTTTAGAGAGACACAATCAGGCTTTCTGAGCTCTTAGTACGTACATCAAGTAATGCATTTACCAGCCTCGAAATGGAAGTGATTGCCTGAAATGAAAGATGAAGTCGCGCCTTTTCATTTTTGCTTAGTCCTATTCTACAGCAAGCTAGACCTTTCATCCCTTCATGAGATCTGTAAACATGAAGTGGCTGGAAAGAAAAAGGGGCTCCATCTTCCAGTCATAAAAACTGACAAGGAAACAAATGACGGTAAATTGGCCTTTTCATCAAACTCTTATGAAAGATTTCCGCCATTGCAAGTGATCATTCCCTCCAATCATCCTGTCTCGGTTTATTACATTTAGGAAATTAAACTTCATAGTGCAATTAGGGCTACTAGTTTGCAAAATAAACAGATTTGGATGCATTTTTCTAGTTCAGGGATTGTAGTAAAAATAGTCTGAGGAACAGGGTGTTTCAGAATTGTTGACATGTAATCTTGTTATCAAAATATACATTTGTTACAACATGTATGATCATTCAAATTCGTTAAATTGGTATGCTTTCTTAACTAGTATTAAGTGATGATTCTATTTTAGCTACATTCTTAGTATAGGACTACTAGGTGATAGTGACAGGTGTAGTCTATGAGAAGCTGGAATGAAGTTTTGTGTCTACTTTTGTCTCAGGGTGAAACGCTCCTACTGTGCCAGATGGCAGAGAGATATGGGGGTCCTTCCGCTTTCTGTCCGCCTCCTTATGGGACTTTCATGGAAATGCCAAAACTTTATAATTTCTAAGCGGGATCAATAAGGTTTTCTGGACGAGGAGTATCGCAGCAGGTGACCAAGTCAGTGCACTATCCAATGGTATTATTATCTCAAACCCCACTTTTTTTTTCTTTTAGTTTTAACTCGTGTTTCTCTCCAAAAGTCATACTTTGAAGAATACAGGCACATAAAAGTGGAATTTATAACCTAATATTAATAAATCTCTACATTTATATACTGGCTGTAGAGCGTTTTTGGTGGGCAGCTTCCAGGGCGAATTTAATGTCACTTCTAATTTAACATAAAAGAAGATTGACTGCTCATAAGTATTTATTGGTTTGTCCTGCTGCAGTGCCTAATCCGCAGATTTTGTCCAAAGTGACGAAGGCCAGGTTACATGGACACTAACGGACAAGCTCCAATTATGTACAAATCGATCATATATAATGAGGATTTTCCCTAACTTTGCATTCATACAACCCGACCAGTTAGTGTCCTTATGGTCAACTAGAACTCAAACCATAAATGGTACATTCCACATTTTGTTCATTTCAAAATCGGAGCAAATTTGAATTTAAAATGTGCTTAAAGCTGCACTGTCTGGCGCACTACAAAGCTCGATACGTTTAGCACAGGCCTCGCACAAACGTTCATTTGGCCCAGACCTTGTATCCCACTAGTCTTAAAGGTGGTGTTCCCTGGGGCCACTTTTCCATCATTATATCCCTCGCTTGGTACCTAATGCAATATAACATGGCTGTGCACCTTAATCAGAACACCCTATTTAGTCCATTTTATGCACTCCCTGGTCTTCATTTTTCCACCCTGTATACGAAACTATATGCTTATAACATTAAGCTTAAATTTGCCAATATGAAAATATTAGCTAGGTAAAATACTCCGAGAGGCCTCCCAGAGTTCCAGTATACCCACATGCACCGCTGGGACCGCCCTATAAGGTGGGGCATGATAATTAGAGCAAGTTAAGCTCTGCAAACCAGGCAGAAAAGTGCTAATGCCAGCACTGCAATTTGTTCCTCTTAAAAAGTTTGTGAAACTCACATGCAAATGTTTAAAGTGGGGGTGCGAAACCCCATTTTTTTTAAAGGTCGCTAACATATGTGCTGCCACAGTGCGGAAGTCGAGGCGCTTACAAAGCAGGATTGGCCTGTATCAGATTGCTACAGTAATGTGATGATCGGTAACTAAATTGCCTGAATTCACGAGGAGGAGAATTGGAAATGCAAAATATACTTCCGCCGGAACGCTCGCTCTACAATTTTGCAGAATCAGCATCTATCACGTGGAGTATGAATTTCAAACTACAAGTACTCGAGCGAAATAATCACATTATCTCATATGGTGTTGTCAGATGTGAGGTTCACACTATGAGCACAAGAAACAACAGGCCATTTGTTATGCCTTGTCATATAGGTCTCGATGGATATCTATGTCAATAGCTGTTGAGTGTCGAGTGACGATATTATTCCATTCCCTTGATGCAGACCACGAAAAGCACCATCTATTAGAAATAGAAAGCTCTGTCTGCTGGATAGGAGTTTATGTTCAGTTGGATCCTTCCAGTCCCCAATCCTGTCATCTGTCACTTGGAAAGGAAGAAGTGGGTCACTCATTGAAGTTCTTTTCAAACAGCGTGTTATATGCTCCAACGCGAAGGCAAAGCGTCAACGTCAGCTAAGTATATATCCCTCGGAAAATTGTGCTGGGAGTACATTTAATGCCTTCTGGGCCCGCCTGTATTCCGAAGAGGAAAATTGAAACTAAATCAAATAATACAGGCCCAATCTCACTTATTCAAGACGTCGTTTGCAATTATGGTGGATTCTTTTTTAACATCAGAAATAATGTTGGTGTCATCTATTACAGCTGCAGCTGAGTGGTTTGAATAACGTTGTTCAGTTCTAAGTAGCTCCGGAGGAAAAAGACTAGATTTTGTACACTTGAAACACCCTTGAAGGCTACTAGTGCCAATGCGCCATTTGTAACAAAAGTATTGCATAAGATGTGTGAAAAATGTTTTTTCTCTTCGACCTTTTAGAAGCGCGAATATTACGAAGCGAAGGAAGAAATTGATGCTAAGGTTGATAAAGTATGGAAGTGAGTGACACGACATACAGGCTCGTATAGTTAATCAAGATTCAGGGAAGTTTCTCCTGAGCTGGATCTATGCCCTTTCACAATGGCTCCATTTACATTCATCCTTCACAGGTTTGATTGCATTATACAGGCTCTCTCTCTATAGAAGGTTCATTGACGCAGATGTGCTTAGACTATAGGGGAGAAGATTGGAATAAGGCTACGTAATGGGTACATTTTTATGTCTAAAATATACCGGTATTAGAATAGTATCAGAATTTTATTTTATTTTGAAAGTAAAAAAAATATTCTGGCAAAAATGTTGTGCTTTATTTGCCCATCATCATGTATAAATCAGGTTATAATCGCATTCGTAATGTCATTCTCGGAATGAAATTATAATCTGAAAGTTTTATTCGTCAATTTCACAAATAATGGTATGTCATAAACTGCGCATGGTAATAATGCATGATTTCCTTGATTTTAACATGATTCCTAATTTCCATGCTTTGAACTCTCATTACTTCACAATATTGCAAATTCTATTCAATTGATTTATAGTTTAATCGATTCCATCATACGCCTACTATAAAGAACTGGCCTTTACATCATTTTCTGTTCTAATTTTAATTTCAAATCAATATATTTAGAATCATTTGTATCTCTCTGGATAAAATAATACCTCAATCACGAGCTACACATGAGAAGCCACCATTTACAGGAAAGTACTGGTCCGCCCTGGAGGCACTATTGTATGCTAATAGATGAAAGAATGTAAATTCATATTAGGCTATTGATATCAAGTTACCATCATAACTATGAAGTCAAACATGAATGACTCCCAACTTCCCTCTTCAAATGAATCAATGTTTCCAGTATTTTATTTTAGTCTTGTAAGTTGTTAATGGCAATTGCCAAGCTTTCTTGAAATAGAATCCTATTAGCTGATTTTATCCAGTCTGTTTTACGGCCGTGCGGGTAACATGAAGCACTCATCTGTATCCTAAAACAAAAAAAAAGAAGCCAGGGAAAGTGGAAACAGACAAGAGCAGCTCGCTTGTTACAGTAACTCGACTCCAGGATAAAGCAAGTGCTCGACTACAAATTCCTTTCTTCAACAGTGAAACACTTCTACTTTCGTAAGATATAAACTATTCAGTATTTACCGAGATGATCGTTTTCAAAGCTGTCCATATCAGATTCTGACTTTGTCGCAAATGGGCAATAACAATATTTGCATTAGTACTTACTACTGTGTGCTGGAGAGAAGTTGAGCACACAATCCAACTTTAGCCAGGAAGTGCTTCGATCCATCTGGAGGTCCCATTAAGCTTGTAATGAAACGAAGTTTTAGACAAGAATGTAATTAAAATTTTACTGATTTCCATTTGACTTCCATTGCATCCACCTGAATCCTCCATTAATTCACTCAAATTTATCATGAATATTACTTGTTTCTTTGATCAGGGAATCCATGAAGCTGTTAAAATTTAACCTAAGTGTCATACTGGCGTGGATTCCAAATTTAATTAGCAGTGAAAGTATTTGGGAAATTGTATACTGTCCAAATGAAAATGCCTGGCTGTTGGGATAGGTACATTTATCGTCGGACAGATGGCCGGGCTCTATCATCCATTCCAGCCATGCGTACAACAATGTTGCACTTGGTTTTTCATTGTACATGATAGGCAAAAACCTTGTCCGCTAATTCGTCACTGACATTGACAATAACCCGAAAGTTTGACCGCGTAGCTCGACCTGTTTTTACGGAACAATGACCCAACCTCAAATTACGCACAGTGCCGTAACGCTGAGCTTAGCCTACAAAGAGTTAGGAAATCACTTAATGGATGCCTTCACATAACAGCTAGTACGTGCTTCAATCTATAGGCTTACAGCGTGTTTCAGAATTTAGATCACATCCGTACTAGTGCCAATTACGCGGACGCTCGCTTCTGTGAACTCACATTCAAAGGCTTAGAATCATATATACACTTGGAAGTCCAATTAAATGAGCTTTCCAGCGATGTATGAAACTAACTGCCACACGTGCATGTGAAGAGACAAGAGTGATAATGAGTATATCCGGGATAATTTCAGCGGTATGCATGTCAGCTCAATTCTAAAACATGCATGTTGCTCCCAGTCATTATGAGAGGCGTGAGTAAATATCCACTCAATAAATAACAAAATCATCAGTATTGTCAGAGATTACCCCAATTACCATGTAACCTCTGCATGATAATTATACTTACATTATATGAAAGCCCCCATCTAGGTGTTGTGAAACTATCTGCAAGTTGTAATTTTGACACGTGCTAAGTGTCCGCATGAAAAGTCAATATCTTCATTAAACTGCAGGGTTGACGAAGCATTTCCCGGAGTACATATAACGTTACACGTGCTTCTAATTAACGGATTTAGTTTCACTCATCATCTTTCCCACGCCAGTTTCGTGTGTTCGAATGCGTTCCTAATTCTCTCATATCTGCAGCCAAGTTGCAGGACTCAGCATGAGCATCAAGGCAAGGTTATTAGCCAGGAAATCAGTTCCTGTGACTGGCAAACCATGGATAAGGGAGTAAACGACTGCGAAACTTAGCGCTTCACGTATCTGAAGGACCTCTGGAGAGTGGATCACTCATGACAAATATTTGACTTGCACCGTGCTAATTTCCACTACAACAGAGCCAATAATTCGTTAATTAATTAACTATTAATAATAAATTATAATATATATTATGGCCCTTCAAATGAGGCGACTACACTGACATCCACTCGTTTGGAACCTAAAAAGTTATTATGGTTGGCAAATATCAAAAATCGGTGCTCCAGATTTTTCGGAAATGTGAAGTAAACATTGCCCCTGTCATTTTAAGTGCCGTTCAAAAGAAATAGTAGGGGGTCGATTAATAAGCAATATCAAAATCAAAGATTTGGGAGCTATCTTTGATTTGAGATTTTTGGATTTCTGAAAAATGAACATGACCATCTCATAGAGCGTAATATTACCCTTCCAATGCATATATCAAATGTTAGATTTGACCTGACCTTCTAGGAGATATGGCCGTCAAAGTGGCCGCGAACGGAGCAAAAATGCTCGTGAATTGGCACATTTGACACCCTGTAGTTATGCAACCACGCAGCGCAGCGGTATGACAATTGGGATTCCTGCATAGGTCGATGAGTAGTATATGTCACTAAATTTTGGTCAAGGTCCTCAAGGATTTGTCGGAAGGGTGTGCCGCTTGACGGCAGCACATTCGCGAACTTGATCTGTCCACCTACCACGGGCAGCACAGTCGCTAGCGATTGTGCTGCTGTCACATGGCGCTCTTTGATGCTCCAAGTTTCGTATTCGTATATTCTCTTCGTATTAATTTCGAGACAAATGAAGAGTTTTCCTATAAAACTAGCCACGCCCGGCAAAATTTGTATTGAGACCGCGGTATGCAACGAAGTTACGACTCATTTGCTCTCCTGATGCCAGGTGGTGTCAAGCACTTACATAGGTAGGCAACTGCTGCGATATAGCCTGAGTCATATAACGCACTCTACACGGAGGAGTAAATTAAGTTTGTCAGAGAGTTTGATAGCACCAGCTCAAAATACTCAATTAAGATTGATCTCGATGGGAAGGCTCGAGAGCTCGTGACAACGAGTTCTATTTCAGTAGCTAGTTAAGTTTCATCTCTATGGGAGGAAAGTTCGGTCAGGTGCAATGCTCTGGTGATGAAAAGGGCGTGCACTTGGAAGAGCCAAGGGCACTCGAATCTTTGTTTTTCCACCCGATATTAGAGGAGGTGTAATGAGTTTCTGTCCGGTCCAAGTGATGAAAAAAGTCCTGGCAGGCTGTATGGTCACCAAGTGCTTTGGAGAAGTCGTCATGTTTTCTTTGTCCGGAGGAAGCGGAGGATTTGGCGTGCTTGGAGCCCTTTCCCACTTCCGGAAGTTCTTTTCCTTCCCGTTCTACGAAGCCATGATTCATTGCAATGTAGCCTCCAGACAGAAGAAGGGACAAAAAAAAGGAACGATACATGGCTCTCCTCCAACTTACTCTTTCAGTAATGTTCCTTACTAGCCATGTCAAGGACTGCACGGATTGCACTAACGCTTTGGAAATTAATTAACACTCCAATAAACTTTTAGTCAGCTGTGATCTATCATCCACAACTTTGCAGGAAGTAAAGAAAAACGTTTCTCTCCCAAAGTCAAAGGAAAAAGACAACTGTTGTTGTTACCGCTCGTTACCGCCCATGTACAGTACTCCTGCATTACTAAATTATCCCTTTGTACTTTCATTCCGCTTCATTCAAAGAAAGAGCTAGGAATACTGTTCCAATATTCCAAGAAGGTCAGGTGTGAGGGTACAGTTTCTGCCTTAAATATTACTTTCAACTGACTTTCTCTCAGGCAAACATGAACATACTGTAACTCGATATTCGGGAAGCGATAATATCAGCCCTTTCATTTGTTTGGCCTGCTATAGGGCCCACTGTACGTAGTTTCATAATTTAGTTCACATCTGTTTTACGTACGTCCACAAGTTCTGTTGGTCCCCGGAGGGGCCGAGAAGAAAGAAAGAAGGGAGTTATGGCACATTTATATATTGACAAATGGAACTATACTGTAGTATCCAAACTAAGGGGGTAATCACTTGACTGAAAAGTGTACACTGGAGTACCAAATTCAAGGAGTACCAAGGAGTAATAAAGAGTGAGGTACCTGAGGAGTACCTGGGAGTACCACTCGCAGGTGTACACCGGAGTACTGAAGTGGTTACCCCCTTGATCCAAACAGTCGAAGTAGTTCGTTTGTTTTTAGATAAGAAACAGCTATTCGAACTACTTCGAACTGTTCAATACGTATGTGAATGACCCTTAAAGATGAGAATGGCTGTCTGTCTATTGGGAATTGCCTGGAATATAGGGTGGGAATGTGTGGCATCACATCTTTAAGGCTTTCTTGACTGCTATAACTATATATAGGGCTATGTAGGCCCAATGGCGTAGGCAAGGGGGGGGGGAGGGGCAGCCCCCCCTCCGAAATGTTTGGAATAACCTTAGAAATTCCTAATTCATCATTTTTTTTGGAAAAAGTGCTACCAATTTCATCAAATACACACCTATTCAAATCTCCCACAGTCACCTAAGCTCGTGTGACCTTGAACCCCAAAAATTTTCCGCCCTTTACGGCTTGTTCACATAGTGCTTATGAAATGCCCCCTTCCGAAATTGTTTCTGCCTTCGCGCCTGGTATGCATATAGCTATAGTATATTAATATAATAGAATATTACTTTTAAAATACTTGATGGTATGAATGGTTATAACACGGTCGGATTTTACATCGAATTTTAGCTGGCCTAACCTAACAGTAGCTTAATAGTCAAATCCAACAGTCAAAATCATCCAATCAGATAAAATTTTTGTTTCTTTCCAGTGTTATTCCATCCATCCTCGGGAATGGTGGTGGTTGTTCCGTGTGAAGTAGCCATGACCAGGTACGACATACTCTCCTATTTACTCCTATTTTTGTTCCCTCTCTATTACGCCATTACGTTCATTAAATTGGGTCGTGTGATTATGAGGAAACAACCGGTTGAGGGATTCTACATGTGACTATTGGCGACCATTGTACGTAGGATTTCTTTTCGGGAGGGTGGTTCGGTGGTGATTCGGTGGTTGTTCGGGTGGCTGACTGGGGGAGCGGTTGGAACGGGATGGCCAATGGGATAGAACGTGAAAAAGCTGACGCAAGAAAGGTTACTTGGCAAAACACACCGGCACGGGCGTAACCAGAGATTTGGGAGATGGGGACAGGATTTATTTGACTTTTTATCTCGCTAGTCGTGGCCGTTAAAAAAATGCCTTTTTCCAACCGAGTTCAAAATAAGAAAGGTCAATCTCGGGTTCTGGAGGCACTTCTAGGCAGTAAAATATTGAAATTTAGGAGTCGGAATTTGCATTTTGGAGTGTGAGGATTTTGACAAGTTTACAGGTAGTATGATGGGATTGCAAAAAAAAAAATTGATTTCTGCCGTCCTTTTCTATAGAGATAGCAGGTTCGATATCCGGTGTCGATTATCCTGACTCGAATTGTCTAAAGATTAAGTTTAATTTGATCTGTTCACAGCTACTGGCTACTTTAGAAAAGTTTCTTAATTAGAATTACTTTGGTGTTCTGTAGCCTAGAACTGAGTACAAGTTTCGATTTCTGCAGTGATGTGAGAGGTTTAGGGTAGAATAGCACAATATAAAACGCAAGTTCAGCGCGTTCGTCTATAGGCGTTACAGTACTTTTTTTTTATTTGAGAAGAAGCAGAAGGAGCAGATATCGGCTGCCTCACAGTGTGATCATAAATTACATCGTTTCCAGGCAATTGAGGACCCCAATATATCCCAAAGTGCCTTTACTGCTTTTGGCCGAAATTGATACAAGATCAGTTTCTCAGAGAAAACGTCGCGGAGGAAGTGAAAATATTGATTGGAATCAGATCCACACTTACTTCAATATCATTTATTGCAGGCTCCCAAGGCGTACATCTTCCTGCAAAATAGGTATCCTGGTTCTTCATAATTTAATATTGCCGAATTGATTGTTTGTAGTATTATTTAGAAATTATCACAAAAACAATCACAGGAACAATCAGAACCATCTAGACTGCCCGTCACCTTCACCTGCTAGCCTAAAGCCTCTATGCATAAATTACCGTCCACATTTATATCAATATATTATTATTATTATTATTATTATTATTATTATTATTTGCATTACTCCATTGGGATTTACCATATCCTTTAGGGGGGTGGATTACCACCATCGGAAATTGGAGCCATACAATAAGGTCCTAATTACTCCAGGGTAGGTAGGAGGGGATGTGCAAAGTGCAAGTGCAATGTCTCTAACGGTCATTTTGTGAACTCCCCCGGGTGGCTTAGTCTATCGGAATTTGCCACCCGAAATGAAGCCAGAGATGGCCCAACTCTGCACGGATAAAGGTGGGAACCCCGGGTGGGGATCGAACCCGGGACCTTGATATCCGTGGGCGCGAGCGTTACCGCTGCGCCACTTCACCTCCCCTTATATCAATATATTGGAAGACGACATAAAGGTGGCGATGAGGAAATGGTGCCGGGGCACTACTATTTTTATGGAATAGTGTTCAAAACTACCTCGATCTCTCGGAGCTATATATGAGGCATTCCACGTCAAGCGGGCCACCTTTCCGACAAATCTTCGAGGACTTTGACCAAATTGTAATGACATGTACTACTCATCGACCTATGCCGGAAGCCAAAACACAAATGCAGAGTAACAAGCTGTAAGAAACTTTGCCAGCGCCACTGCTGAACAGGAGTGCGAATGGCAAACCTGAGGCATAAAACATAAGTTGCATGTTATGAGCCGCTAAACTACTGTAAGTAGTTCTGGTGGTTCGGTCGTAATAGAGCCCATGAACATGGGGTCCAGCAATAAAATAAATAACCATAATTAATCTTAATGAAGATAAATATGACCTAATCAGCACCAGTGTGTGGCACAGAGGTCTCGGCTGTTTTGCGCATGACTTCAACTACCCGTACCTTTAGTTGACCCTCTGACCGACTCATTGTTGGCCAACCCTATAACGAGAGATTACATTCATTAACTCACTGTAACATTGGATGCAAAGTTATTCTCTCCTCTACGCTTCTATACTAACCAACTAATCATTTCCGCTTAAAATTCGTGCAGCCACATACGATACACCACATTGTGGAGGAACGGCACCCAGTAGGTGCATTCAGGCTAATCCGTTTATAATTCAAGTCTGTG
>JYFJ02002839.1:0-50382 GCA_000934665.2 Catajapyx aquilonaris
CGGGAAAGGAAACGGGCTGGACCAATCAGAGAGCCCCGTTGGCGGCACAGCTCACTTCAAAGGTTGACGCCACCTTTTCTATCTAGTCACCTTAGCTGACACGGGAGGTGAGCGCCTCTGACGACGACGGTGTCTATTAACATAATTTGTCTTAAATTTTGAAAAGAAGCGCCTGTGTCGGAGGCAAAATCAACCCTAGAGAAAATAAAGACCGTTTTGAAAAGTGGAACCACGAGGGGGACTGTACGATCAGAAGATGACTACCTGAAAACCCACGCGAGCACGAAGAGCCCTCCTAGACTTTGGATCCACTGGGCCGTTGCGGGGTAACCACGGGCACAGGTGATGGAAGTGTCGTAGGCTGAATCTGAGACATTGAAGCAGGTGTAAAGCATTCTTTATTATTGTTATCCGAGTTACTAGGCTGTTAAGACACCCGCTACACCTATACTTAAAATGATCACCTACAGTACCCTTCTACCATATCCTCCAATGTTTCGACAATGTAAATTCAGCACCCTGTAGCCTATGTAGTGGCAAAATGCGCAGCAAAAGCAGCATAATATTTATCTGCTCAAAAACAAGAAGTAAATGTCAATGACATGATTTATTTCCTGTTCCCAAACAAAATATAAGGTAAGTGTCCCAGCAGTCGACACGCCAACGGAAAAAATTCACGTCGGACACTTCCCAGGGAATCTCTTAAAGAAATTCTCGATTAAAATATTGGTTGAATCGTCGAAACTTGCTTTTTCAGCCAGTGCATATTCTTGCCAAATTACACACGGTAATCTTGAGTTAAAAATTCTTTTATCCAACTGTGCAAATGGTCCAGTAATCGACACCCAAAATGACGACTGTGTTCCAATAGTCGACACCAGTTATGTCCCAGTAGTCGACATATCCCCTGCACGGTCTTTAAGCGGTCGCCGTAACTAAACACAGACAGACACGTATTTACTGCTGTTGCGTAAATATCATCAGGGAAAGGTAGTTTTGAGTCATGTCGGGTCGACTTAACTTAATTCAGATTTTCAACT
Organism: Catajapyx aquilonaris; assembly: GCA_000934665.2. Classification (NCBI taxonomy): domain Eukaryota; kingdom Metazoa; phylum Arthropoda; class Diplura; order Dicellurata; family Japygidae; genus Catajapyx; species Catajapyx aquilonaris. The sequence goes on from JYFJ02002839.1 coordinate 1,041, forward strand.
AATGCCGCAATAGATAACTGGAACGTGCAAAGTTTTAATTTTAATTTTTATAGCCATGGAAGGTGATTCCAATTTTTAGTCACATATTGCGTACTAAAACTGATATTAATGTAATATTATGCATGCATGCACCTGATTGCACTTGACATTTTTTTTCTCCAAATGGGGCGTTGCAATGGGGAATCATGAATGTGCACACATGAATTTCATTAAGTGGCAGTTTTATTGAACAATATGCGACTATAAAAATGGGCCATCATCTGTCATTGCTCTCAATATTAAACAAATCAATCCTGGACCTTGCAAGCGTTTTCTGTGGCCATTTGAAATATGAACAAATTTCGCAATTTTAAAATCCGGATGGTCAAAACTCTTATTATTGATAGGATATTTTATACTGTCTATCATTCACCTGGCATTATTATCTGATGGACTGGCTGAAACAACATGCCGCACCTTTTATTTTACTAGTACGGGCAAAAAAAAAAAAAGGTTAAGCAACATTACTGTAGCACATTACTGCAGCAACACTGCTGTTGGATTGATTGGTTGTTTAGAGGGTAATGGGGCGTACCTGGGAACCAGAAGGGTCTAAGGTACACCTCAATACCAACCCGACTACGGGTTGACCACCACTACTTATTGGCTTGTCCTCCTTTGCTCGTCTGCGACATTTCCCTATACTATACTGTTATATCGGAATTGGAGTGGTATATTTTTCAAATACAGAACATTATACACACAATCACACAATAGGGCCTACGTGGCACATTATGTCCTCAGGTATTGTGGGGGGGGGGGGCGAAACAAAAAAGTAAAAGTAAAAAAAAAAGAAGCAGAAATGTCACGCGTCGGCGACGACGCTATAACATTTAGCACCTTCACAAAGCAGTAAAACTAAATCTCAACAGCTCAAATAAGAAAATATTATTTCCTAGGGCAATAACACCGATCAACCTAAACCTCGGTTAACCGAAAGCGTTCGAGTCGGCAAATTCAAATTTGCGCGCGAGATTTAGCTGCCAAAACAAAACAAAACAAAACAAACAAAAAAAAACGAGTCTAAGCTCTGCGGAAGCAAAAGAAAATACATATATTGGACTTCTTTTCCTAAACTGTAGGCCTACTTTAATGCATGCACTATGCAGTGTACTGTATACTACTTTATGTATGGTCTAATTATGTATTATTAAGACGTGAACTCTGTAAACAATGTGTTGCGCTTGTTTACATGAGTCATGATGTGTTTTATTTGTTTTATTTTTTATTTTTTTACTGTACCATACCCCATTATCGGGCCCTGGGCCCTTGTTAGGGGAGTGGGATACCACCATGTTTGGAACCGTACATAATGTGTATGTTTTAATTGTTCCAAGGGTAAGTAGGAGGGGATGTGCAAAGTGCAAGTGCAATGTCGTATATTGGTCATTTTGTGAACTCCCCCGGGTAGATTAGTCTAGCGGAAATTTCCACTCGAGACGAAGCCAGAGATGGCCCAACTCTGCACGAGATGAAGGGGGGAACCCCGGGCTGGGATCGAACCCGGGACCTTAACATCCGTGGGCGCGTGCGTTACCGCAGCAGCACTCCTCCTCCCCATGAGTCATGATTGGTCCGCGGCGTCAACGCGACAAAAGAGCAAAACCGTCGACGGCCTGTGTGTATGGGCCTTTACACAGCGCCATGAAAACCGGACCCGTTCTGGAACGACTGACAATTTGAGTGCTACGGACAGTAATGCCAACCCACATTGTTGATCATCTGGTTGCATGTCGACATAGGTGAACGTTGTTGGCACCAACGACAACAATATTTACCTTTACCAGCAGAATTCATTCTTGTTGATGTGAAAGGAGATGATCAGTGAACAGTAGCTTAGGTGGCCAATAGTGTCAGTACCGACCGGTACCAACCAATTAAATAGTGAGCAGTTTCCGAAACGAGTCCGGTTTCAAGGGGGCTGCGTAAAATAATGCCTCCTATATAATTATTGTGATCCTCAGTGAGAGCCAATGGTTTCCCTATAGCTTTGACACGTAAACACTCATTGTTGCACATGAGGTTCCGTCAAGTCCGTCAAGTTCTAATTTACTCCCGAGGGACTTGCCATTTACTAGACAGCATCCAGGTTTGACTACCATCTCCTTCTAGTCGAGAAAGGCCCAATCCATTCTTCCAATATACTATACCAATCAACAAGTCGCAGGGTGGTGAGTTGCATAATATTCATCAGTTTTGTGTTTCCTAAGCTGCAGCTGGTGTGATATAAGTTGATGTAATCAGGATACAGGGTGTTCACCTCTATCGACAAACTTTGAGGGTGACCTTTTACGTGCCAGAGCGTCAATTTATATAGGGACTGTCTCGTATTCCCCCTAGCTGGACATGATTTAGGACTCACATTCTGGTCATTTGATTTTTGAAATGCATTACCCTCGTTGACCAGCTTTTTGCATAGTTCTTCTCTGATTGAGATAGTCGACAGCAGACAACAATAAAAGGTGCGTGACTCTGGCCACCCTCCTGATAATAGTGTTGCGAGCAGCTTTTGGGAGTCGGATCTTGGATGCTTAGCTAATGTCCTCCACTCTTGAGGACAATAATATTTTCTCCCGATTACATTTTCGCAACCTGCGAGTCCGATTTTCTTCCTTTGTGATTCTACGCTACTTACGTTTGCCTGTTTGTGTGCTCTTATTTTTGGTGATATTTGCTTATTGTGATTTATTTAATATTCTTTGGTAGTTTAGTGTATCTTTGGCCCTTTCTGTCTTTGCTCACGTGGCAGGGAGGACCCTTGGTCTCCGCAGCCATAGACATCGGAATACTAAGTTATACTTTGTAGCCTAATAGTCTTGCTAATAGTAAATGTAATACTAGTATTCCGATATCTATGTCCGCAGCCTAATCACAGAGAAAATGGGCAATTTATTATTTTGCATCCGACCCGTGTTCTATAAAGTTGTATGGGTGCAAGCTGCTTAAAGGGTGGACTTTTCGGACTCTGTCCTTTTGTGGTCAGATGCAAACCTTCCACTGTTCCAGGATACGTCATACCAAGAGATTAGCTCTTGGTCATACTGTCACGCCCAAAACCTACTCCCCCAAATCCTTCTTATTATCCCCATAATATACATATATATTTTACCTATCCTGTTTACCAACACCAACGACCTTCTTGAGAATTCGCCCGATCAGCGAATTCTACGGATGGTCTCTGATCCCTCCAGCTGTAGAGGGCTGACACACTACCATTCCAATCCGGCCATTCTTTTAGTGTGTCAGCGGGATGGTCTCTCAGAGACTATCTCATCAAATTATTAACTATTTCTTCACTCTAAATTTCGCTGCGTCTCTGGATGCCAGCCCCAGGTTGTGCCATCCAGAGCCAGTATATAACCAACTAAATTCAGTAGAGTTAAGGTGCATTCACATATCGGCGACTGCGACTCCGTGCCCGAGCGACGTCGCGGCCATGGTGTCGCCCAGCTGCTGGAGGCCCTGTAGCAGAGCTCTTTGGGGCACTACACATTGTGACAGCATCCACTGGACGGGAACTCCGTCGCTGGGGGCACCGCGTCGTGGATCGACGGGGCACAGAATCGGTCGCTGGGCACGGAATCGCGGATATGTGAATGCACCTTAATATTCGTTGCTTGCGTGATGATACTTGAGGTGCAGACATTTTCCGAAGATGGTGTGATAAGTTTGTATACTTAATGTATATGTGTTTTCTATGCCCCACAATTGGCACAATATATTACGCATAGGCTACGACTGAAAGGGCACCACACCTATTGTTCTCATGGGACCCATAGTATAGCTATCTTTGTTAATTCCATGGCGCACTTACATGTCACGCTCGAGGGATGAGAAACTACTTTTCTTTTTTCAGCTAATAATCTATACACAAAATGGGAACCATACGAGCGTAATTTCGAAGTTCTTTGGCAAGAAGACAGCCAGACTTACCATCCTAGGACTCGATGGCGATGGGAAGACAAGTATCCTTTAAATGCTGCAATTCATGAGCACATAAGTTTAAATGGAGAATGCGCCTTTTTCCAACTTAAATAAGAGAAAACTTCAAAACGCTGCACTTTGCGCTATTTTTCCATTTACGTCGCCTTTTCCACCGTAAATTATTGCAGAATCTTTCTTCATATTATCTCTTTCTTACCATGTACCCGGTCGTCTCCCCCCCCCCCCCCCCNCCCCCCCCCGCAAGGCTGTCTAGGCCATCGGGATAAAGAAAAAAAATCTCTCTTTCTCACATAATTAATAATATTGCTGAACCTTTCCACTGCTTAATATACGGAAAATATAAGTGGAAGGGTGTAAGGGGAAAAGCCCAGAAGAGGAGAATGAAGAACTTTTCGTGGGAAAAAGCAGTGGAAATGTCTCTACTACTTGTTATTTCTGTTAAAAATCTTCACTTTCCACTAATGTTTTCCTTGTGTTAAGTAAAAATGTTTGGAATAGTTATTCTTTCCATTGATGTAGAAAAGCTGTAATGATTCTATACAATGGGGAAGTAGCCTTCATTTTGGAAACTACATAATAAATTCGCCCATATTTTTTTGATTTTTTTGGCATATTCCGTTTTAAGATATCAGTTTCAGTTCCGGAGTAATTGGGGTTTTTATGTAGGCTAATGGTGACGTCACTGTTAGCCTAGAAAATGTTGACGTCACGCGAAGTGAAATGAACGAAAAAATGGTGTTATAGAACGCGCCCCGTCATTGTTGTAAAATGCTTCGCTGTTGTTAGCAACGGTGTCGAGAAAGGGCCGAGAATGGCGGGGGGGCCAAGCCACGCCCCCAAGTCTACATGTCCTTGTTACCTTCACGCTCACTGCGGGGCCCCCTTTACGCGCCTATTTGAAAAGTGGCCCCTGTGGAGGTGATGGGGGACGCTGTTCCAACCTAACCTAACCTAACCTAACCTTCCTCCCTTGTGGATACAGCCTATCTTCAGCGTATACAGGCCTATCTTCAGCAGATACAGGCCTATCTTTCAGCAGATAAACGCCCACGCCCTACACGCCTGTTATTATACACCGTTATAGCATAGCAGCTATTGCAAAGTAGCATTCGAAGGGAGCTGCTTCGATCGAATGATTCTGATAATTATAAATAATTTAATAATAATTCCACAATATATAAGGTCACATAATATTGCAGGTATTATTTATGATAATTTAATTATTATTAAAGCAACAGGAACCAAGCTCGGTCAGATTATGCTCAATCGGGGCCCCACTTCCGTGAGGTAACAGGAAGTCTACATTCCGTGGGCCACTCAGTCTCATTCGCTGTAGAATAATCGTCCGGTTAGCAACCGTCCCATTCCGTGAGCAAGATAGCGGCAGGGGCGCGTATTTATTCCAGGCCGCTCAAGCCGCTTTGTATGATACACTGTCAGCGCGCCCCAGTTCAAGCTGATGTACTCCGGAGTGTGTATTACATCCTCTACGGTTTTCAAGTAAAAATGGATCCAGTTATTGAGGCTATACATGTCCATGTTTATTGCTAGGTTGAAGCTGGCAATTATAGCCGGGCCCAGGAGGGCAAACATCCATTTCCTTTGGTACGGGTTTTCGCGCGTGTTGGCAACTGGAAAGAGTCCGAATATCCGGGAAGTGAGGTCCACTGGACGAAAAGAATCGTACACGTCCATGGTCCGGTCAGAACTAAAATAATGGTCCTCTTTCTTTTGGCAAATAATTTGCACATCCGTCAATATAATTAGTGACAGTTTGCGTAAGGTGTGGCAAGCTGCTTTCACCTGATTATAGGTGCGACAACTCCACATCGCATATGACCATTAGCGCTGTGACATTGAAAAATGTATGATGAGATTATGACATTTAAATCGATTAATCAAGAGAGGAGACCAAGTTAAGGCTCGTGGTGTATATCGTAGCTGTATTCTGTCTGCACTTGAAGAGAACAGGGTTTGTTTATCAGAAGAAATCATTCTGAAGTAACTTATGTCCGTTTGGTGTACTTTATCGACAGTCTGATCCTTGTAGTAGAGACTGGGGTCCAAATGGAAGTATGTAACAGGAAGTCCATGTTTATTTTGAATTAGCGATCATTTTGTTCAAAGAATGATTGCATATTATAATCAACTGATACATTGAAAAGTATTATATAAAAATTAATAAAAATTAAAATATGGCGTTGACTTCTAAAAGACCCCACGCACATTCATGTTGAATTATCTTTCCAGCTATTTCCCATCCATGTTTCCGGAAATTCTTCAGTCTATTTTTCTTTGATGACGTCATAAAACCGCTACTTCCCACACTGAAGTACAAAAAATACCTTGGTGAACCAAATACTCGTATTTTTCTCTGCAGTATGTGTATACAATTTTATATACTGTACCTGTAAATAAATTATGTACTTTATGTGATAATTCTTATTCATGAAAATTGCAACGGCGAGGCCTTATGGCGAGTGAACGATTTTGTTGTGGCTGGACTTGGTAGCGGTGCTTAAAATTGGGACCGAAACTCTAATTCAGTAATTTCTCCTTTTTTTACATTATCTGATAGATAATGTAAAAAAGGAGAAAATTTTGAAGCTATGATGATTAAAAGAGGGGGTGTTTGAAAATGATTGGCAAATACTGTAATTATGTAGGCTATGGATGTCACAGTGATTCCAAGCGTATGCTTGCTTAATTCCGGTACCATTTTCATAATGTTAAAGGTGAAGACAGGGATGCATTTCGCAACCATATTAACGAATCAGAGTGAATTAATATTACTGTCCTATTTTATATTTGCCACATTTTATGATATGGTACATTTCTCCCTGTGATGAAATCAAAATAACCTCAATGACTAGCGCTATGAAGAAGCGACTCCAAAATGAAACCTGAAGTACAATATTATTGTACGTGTCATTTTGGTGGTCAGGTGAAAATTACCACTTCCCTCGTTATCAAATTGTACATCGTTAGGCTATTTAGCTGACGCTTTTAGTTTTACATGGATAAACACTCCCATCAGCTAATAGTGTTTTGCATGGTATTGTGTCCAAAAACATCACTACTAACAGGGTACAGTACTTCATACTGCTCATCATATAACTGTACCACCTTGTCCTTGTCGTCCATGTCGTTCATGAACGACATATGTAGATGGCCAAGGACAAGGTGGTACAATATGATGGTGTAAATCGTGCTCGGGCGACCTCTGACCCGACAGTCAACCTGTACAGTGTGCAATAAATATTGGAATGGACCGCACATGGCGACAGTTTTTGTGGTGATGCAAATGACGACAGGAAAATTATTATGTGTGACCAGTAACATGTCATGTTCGGTGATCGGTCCATTTTTGTCTGGCAACTTTTTTATTCGGTTCACGCGTGAACCGAATAAAAAAGCTCAAACGTGTGTTTCAGAATTTAGCTCACATCCGCGTAGAAGGAATTCTTGCGATTCACGTCACCTCACCACTGGCATATTGGTTGGCAGAGACAACGCATGCATAATAATTATTAGATTTATATTACGTAGAGTTTGAAATATTTCTGCCTCCACTGGGACAACTTTACCATTTTGGGGGGCTTATTTGTCTCCCGTCGTCACCCCTTTTGAGCTGAGGATTTGGATAGGCAAATTTCCTTCTTTGCTTTACAAGTTGGTTCAAGGTCGATTTTTAGGCTGTATTTGCGTCCTTTGAAAAATATACGAATAAAATTGGAATGAAATATTTAGCAGTATAAAATGTGTCACGCCCGATCGAACAGGCCATTCCCCAGGTAATCCTTCATACAGGAAAAAAAAAAACATGTTCCCATGAGCCTCTGCATGTCACGTGACTCGAGCCTTGCTTTGGGCTTATCTTCTTCCTGAAGGCATAAAAATGGGCTGGTCAGCGTGACTTCTCTTTATTCGCCAGATTGTTGTCGGGATGATCGGAAGGTCCATCAGCGGGGATACTTCCCGCCCATCAAGTCAGTGGTGAGTGATGCAGGGTGTTTCACGATGTCAATCATTTTCATCTACTTTTTCCTCCCTTTACAGAGTGTCATCCTAAAGGAGACGATCATCTGCCTGCCTGCCCGCCTGCCCCATCTGACCCCCCATTTGATGTCAACCACCGCTGGAGTGTAAGGTGACTTGCAGACGAGAAAGGCCCCACTCGGACAATGGTCCAACACAAGACACTTCCAGGTTCCCACACACTCGTCTTGTGAGAGGTTTGGTAATATGGCATCGGTGGGTCGGACCCTCGGACCGATGCTCCAAACGTGTCTCTTGCAGACGTGTTGTGTCAATATTAATTACACTTTTTTTCTGGTTATCGTACACCAATCGGCCAAATATTGCGGACATATAGGTCTGAACAATATATTGTCCGTACTGGCAGGCGGTGGCATGCTTGGCTGAGTGTGTACGTGATAGGGATGTGGGGAGGAAGTGCATATGGCGTGGAGGTCGTCTGGCTGCCGTCATTTTTGGTGGGTTTAGTGTTCAAGGCAGGTCAAGTCAGGTCAAGGTCAATCAGACGGCAGCTGAAGAGGCGGCTGAGGAAACGCAGCACTTCCGCCTGGGAAGGACTTGGGGTCAAAAGGTCAAGAGGAGCTGTTTTGGTCTCCTCCGATCAGATCCGAGGCCTTCCCAGGGTGAGATGTTATGAGTGGAGCCTTTCTAATAAATTCAGGGGGGGAGGGACGCGTGATTTGAGCAGTCCGGCCATTGTTGATGGGAATGGCATTGTTGGATCAGACATGCCGAAAGTAATGTCATGTAAGGCCGACTATTAGGGGGTGGGGGGTCCATTTGACAAAAAATGCATTTTTCTAATTTGGTTCCTGTCTTTCCAGTGCACTGGTTGTCCCAAGCGATGCCTGACATCCCACTGTTGCAAATCCGGTACGAGGAGACCTTTTGTGAGATTGCTAGTAACTGTGGGCCAGTCTAATTGGAAGTGGGATTCACGGCCTGACGTGTCCGTGAATTCTATTGCAATTATTATTGAACGGCCAAAACGGACTTTTTTTTTGTCATATTGCGGTTGCAGTTATGGTTGAACGAGACGAATATTTGTCGCGTACGTGTTAGGTTAGGCGTTAGGTCATATTCGCCTCGATTAGCCAAACTGCAACACGGAAATGTGACAAAAAAGCCCTGTAACTGTAGTTGCAGCAATTTTGATTGCCTTTTGAAGATGTGCTAATATTTTCTAGTTGTATTTTTCAGGTGAAGCTGGTCCTACTACAGCTGGACGTAGCGTATGCGTAACGTATCCTTTTATTTGTACCTCAGTTTGCCGATTGTGTGTATAATTTCTTCTTTTTTGCAGAATGTCTTCAGTGCAGAAATCATTCCGGATATGAGCTAAAAAAATGTGCCGGTGTCCATAAAACTGACCTCCAACAAGGACAACGCTCTCGGCAAGATGACTAGCTTGGTAAGTGATAATCTTGGTGATAATATCGTGTGTGATTTATTTTTACTAATGTCTATTCACTTGCAGAAACTTTATTACATGACGTAATTCATCCTTATTGGGATCGGTGGTGCAGCAATAACCGAAAGCTCCGTAACCCGTTTGATTGTATCTGGCTACAATTCTTACCAATGCAGTACGTGGGGGACAAGCAGCCAGCATGCTTCATATGAGGTATGTAAATACGAGCAATTATCAATTTATGCATGGTCACTCATACAGCTTTGCATTTTCAGATGGTGGTTCATCTCCAGCAGTGACTGCTAGACCTACTACGACGCCACTATTTCCACCATACGCTGGATATGTACCAGGATAATTACAATTCTGCAGTGCCTGTTAAATATACGTAAAGACAACTTCTGTGGAGGGAAGGGTTGGGGTGCATTGAACAAATGTTTCTGATTGGAAGGAAGGGGGAGGAAGTTGAGCGCTCGACTTTCACTGCCTTCCTTGCTCATCAGTCACATTATTTTGCTGCTTTGCAATAATTGGGAATAATTACTCATGTAAAGGCACTTGCAGTCACCTGTGTTATTAGCAACTGTCAATAAATTGACTTGAAAATATTTGATTTTTGTTAATCGGAATCAACGGCATTGCTCGTCAGTCCTGTGATGTAAAAAATTGTGCAATAAATACGAATTTTGGCATAATATCTGTTTTCTGCAATGAAAACCTCCTTGATATGTGGCATCATGGCGTGTTACAACCCACTTTTGTCTCCTGCATTACTTGGGGAGAGGATATTGTAGGGAAGGTAGTCCCTATAGTAAGACCAAACAACCTAAAACAATATAAATTTTTCCGGGTTTTTCTTCTCCGTCAGAATTTCGCCAAGCATAACTCAAAAACCCTTACAGATAAAGGTGTCACAGTTTGAAGAACTATTGGGATGGGTCGGTTACCAGTTAACTCGTTACTGAATAACCGTTACCGAAAAGTAACTGGAACGGATCTTAACCGCTATCTGTTCCTTTCTATTTCTCGTTTTCTCCCCGCCGTCACTCCAACTTCCACTATGATTCCCCGAGGGGAGTCCTCCTGCTCCTAATGACTCGTCCCTCCCCTCCTCCTCATCCAGTCCTGCATCGCATGTGGGGCACCTTGATGTGGGGGATGTGGCCTGTATAGTACAACCCAACCCAAACCCATCAAATGCATTTAGGGATTAACAACAAACATTCGTGTCGTGGGGAAAATGACATGGCCGCATTGACTAAGGACCAGATCTCCAGTGGCACGATCTTCATATTGATATTTTGATCACCTTTGTGAGTTTGTGTAGGGATTTTGGGCTCAGGTAATACCGACACCTCGTTCAAAAATCCCATCCCGTCCCATCGCCTGTCAATATTATTACAGTTAGAAAATCTAGTGCATCCAATATACATATGCAAGCTGGTCAGTTTTAATAACCGTTTAAAGGATTACCTTTCCACATGAGGCTGGGAAATATTACCATTATTCTCGTGTCATGCTGAAAATTAACAAGTATTTAAATTATTATTATTATTACAAGGGCATATTACGAACGGCTTATCTGTATGTGTCGCATTGAACAAGTCGTATACATTTGTACACCAAATTTCACTTTTATTAATTGATTATTATTTCCAACAATTAGTAAGAATACGAGATTCCTCAGCGTTGAACTTAGTCACCCTTGTGACCAGAAAATTTGTGACTATTTTATTGTCTTTTCGTGGTGCGCACTCTGATGTGTCCCGTCTTCACCAGCAGGTAGACGCAGGCAGATGTATTGATTTGTTATTGGTTTTTCTTCACTCTACACTGTAACGGTATACCCGTTACCCCACTTGTCCTCCCTTCTTACAATGCACCCTGCCTAAAACAGCCCATCTTACATACCACCCTGGAATATCCATCCTATCCCCTATTTATTGCCCTCCACCTTTCAGTCCAATTCCTGCCCCTACCTCCCATAAAAACCCTCCTTCAGTGAATGACACCCTGTTTGTCCAACTACCCAACGAGACCATCCTCTCTTGACCTCGCCACCCTCCTTCTTCTTGACCACCCTCTTGCTTTCCCCTGCCTTTTTGAAGCAGTCTGGATAGCAACCTCATCCAGATGACACCCATATTCCTCCTCCTGCACCTACAACATCTCCCGTACATCCTCCCTCGATCTACATTGTAATTGTTTATCTTGCCTCAATACATCAGTTATTCCATTACTATTGACTCCCCTTATTCATTCCTCACACCCCCGTGACACTTCCCTCCTGACTTGACGTAATAAGTGTTACAAAATGGCGCCCAACGTGATTCACCTGTGACCTGAGTTTTCACAACAACAAGTCCAGTCCATCCCCTCCTACATACACCTGTGCCCAAGTGCCTTTTCCCGTCTCCACTCTCGCGCCTCTACCATGCCCGGCGTGCACCGTGTGGGGTCGGCATCGCTCCAGCCTGCAGCCAGCGCATCATCCTGGCCCATCACACCAGCAGAGCCAGGTGATGCAGGGAGGATCCCCCTCAAGATGGTTCCTGAAATGTAGGAAGCCATCCTCCGCTTCCTCCGAGGTCGTCCCGCCATTCTTCGCAGCCCATCGACGCTGCCCTCTCGCCGGATGACCCTCGGGGTGAGTACCAGTGCCGTCAACAAGTCACAACCACTACCTTTCCCACCCTTCATACCCCCCTCCAAGCAAATGCTCACCCACGGCGCGGCGTGACCCCGTGGTACCCAATCCAGGGATGTTCCAATCCCGCGGTACCCAATCCAGGGGCTGATCAAAGTGGCATTACTTCTCCTCCCACCCCCTTCATACCCCTCTCCAGGCAAATGCNCACCCTTCATACCCCCCTCCAAGCAAATGCTCACCGACGGCGTGACCCCGTGGTACCCAATCCAGGGATTTTCCAATCCCGTGGTACCCAATCCAGGGCGTGATCAAAGTGGCATTACTGCTCTTCCCACCCCCTTCATACCCCTCTCCAGGCAAATGCTCACCGACGGCGTGACCCCGTGGTACCCAATCCAGGGATGTTCCAATCCCGTAGTACCCAATCCAGGGCGTGATCAAAGTGGCATTACTGCTCCTCCCACCCCCTACCCACCCTCAAGTAATCTTCTCTCCCATCACCTGGCACTCCAGAGTGCAATCCTTACTATTTTCCCACTCCCTGCCCTTATTCGCCCATCTCGGAGTTTAAATTCCGCACCCTCCTCCTCACCTGGCACTGGTACAACCCCCATTGTTGACCCCTCATTGTTGGCTCTCCCTGCCAATTCAACGGCGACGGGGACATCGTCTCCACCAGCCTGCCGCCATCTTCCAGCAGCGCTCCTCCAGCCTGCACCGATACTGCCTCCGACACCGTCGAGGAAGACGCAGCTAACTCCTGAACATTTTTGTGCTCATCTAGTGACTGAAGTGACCCGATGAACCATACAGCGGACAGCCTAATCCTTTTTGTTGCTATTTATGAAAATATGTTTCGTGAATATTCGTGTAACACTCTCTCATTGTTGTTCATCGATATGCCCCCTTCTTTACCCTTACCCGACCACCTCCCTCCCTGCACACCCCCCCCTTTTTTATTGCTTCGTATTGTATGAAGTTCTCCTTAAACCCCCCTTACCAACCGCCTGCCCAGATTCTCCAGATTTCACTTTCACCTTCACATGCCCCTCCCTACATCTCCTCCAAAAAATATTAGGGGGAGTTGTAACGGTATACCCGTTACCCCACTTGTCCTCCCTTCTTACAATGCACCCTGCCTAAAACAGCCCATCTTACATACCACCCTGCAATATCCATCCTATCCCCTATTTATTGCCCTCCACCTTTCAGTCCAATTCCTGCCCCTACCTCCCATAAAAACCCTCCTTCAGTGAATGACACCCTGTTTGTCCAACTACCCAACGAGACCATCCTCTCTTGACCTCGCCACCCTCCTTCTTCTTGACCACCCTCTTGCTTTCCCCTGCCTTTTTGAGGGAGTCTGGATTGCAACCTCCTCCAGATGACACCCATATTCCTCCTCCTGCACCTACAACATCCCCCGTACATCCTCCCTCGATCTACATTGTAATTGTTTATCTTGCCTAAATACATCAGTTATTCCATTACTATTGACTCCCCTTATTCATTCCTCACACCCCCGTGACACTTCCCTCCTGACTTGACGTAATAAGTGTTACAATGGTAATAGGCTATAATCAGTGTAGCAGACACTGGCCACCACATATACACTGGGGCAGTCATTATGCCACATTTAGCTAATTTTTATTCTTACCTGTGGCTTCCCTATCCGCGGAATTGAGTGCTTCTCCGTTAAGGACTTGTATCCGCTTGTGGGCCACACCACATCTACTGCAGCCGGAGTCGAAACCCCATCACTTTCTCCCCTGAAGTCATTGTTCTGCTCATATAGTACTCCAATCTGAAACACAATTTTGCATCACTACTTGTTGACAACATACTTTTAGATGTATATATATCTCATACCTCGCTATCAATTCCGCTTTTTTCCCTCTCTTGCTTGCACCACGTAGCTCCAACTCCCACCGCAGTTTTTCGACAGTATGCGACCCATAATCTCTGGAAACAGGCGTGCCGGCCATGCTTTCCTTATGCAGTCGGCCCGTCAAGAGAGAAAAACAATAACATTTTGCCCACTAACGCCGCCTGGCGGCCGAACTTTCGGTGAGCAAGACCTATTCAAAGTTCTGACATATGTCCGATGCAGACCTGAAACGCGTTCCAATGTCTGAGATGATCTTGTCCAACGTTGGCTAGAACACATTGCAGCGAAATGCTGCAGCTGCTCCTCCTCCTACAGGAACCTGTGAATACATATGTGCATCTTGGGCCTGAGATCTGGAACGCTTATTTCGCGATTCAGGAAGAAAAGGTTCAATGCCAAGGTAGGTTCTCTGCCACTAACTGGGCTTCTCTCATTATTTCGCGAAATCTGTCTCGCAGACACTGTAAGTCACTCAGCAAGTCTTTCATGAGTTGCACCTCCCTGTCTAGAGTCACCTCCGGGCACTTCATGACTTTGTTCCTGTCATCTATGTTGGTGAGCACCAATGAAGACATGACAATGCACAGAAAGGAACCAAAGTATTTCCTCAAGGATACAGCCTGAGTCCGTGCGTCAGATGGTAAATTAAGATCCAAAACTTCATCCAGCGCTTCGAGTATCAGTGGCAGATGCATAGCTATTGGGCGGACGGCGTCCACTCTTGCCGACCACCTTGTTTGTGACTGTGCATGGAGACTTACATGTGCTGTATCTTTTAAAATCTTCCTCCATCGGGCGGGATGATTGCTGAAAAGCATGTACAATTGCTGAATATTTACAAAGAATGTGACCATATCGTGCTGTGACTCTGCCGCATGAACACCAACAAGGTTCAAGGAATGACATGCGCAAGGGGAAAACGTGGCTTGGGGATATTTCTTCAGAATTAGCTGCTGCACTCCACGATGCTTTCCAGCCATATTCGCCCCATTGTCGTAGCCCTGGCCACGGCAGTCCATTATTGGTATCCCACATTTCTCCAGTTCATCCTCCAGCAAAGCAGCCAGATCAGCACCGGTCTTCTTCTCGAATGGTACAAACTTGAGGAAACGCTCTCGTACAACCCACTCACAACCTTGGCGGTCAGATTCACTGCATTGGGCGACGTATCTTAAAATGATGACATTTTCTTCACAGTGAGAGACATCGGGTGTTGCGTCGCAAATTTGAGAGAAATATTTTGCTGCACTTCTCTCATCCAGAATGGCAGTCTTCACCTTTTCGCCGCATACAGCAATGAGTTCATTCTGTGACTGGGGTGATAAGTAGTGCACGTACATTTTCTTGCCATCTTTTTGATGTCTCACTTTTTCCAAAAATAGTCTTTCAGAAGGGGGTCATAATGAGAGATCAGTTCTAAAATTCCAAGAAAATTTCCATTGTGGGGATCGCCAATGGTGGAGCTTGATCCTCGGAAGGCAAGATTTCTCTCCGCCAAGAATAATGTCTCATCCAGCAAACGTGTTAGAATCTGCACCCAGCGCTCAGCTTCCATGTTAATATGAGCTTGAATTGCGCTGTCAATTCCAGACGCATTCGTTAATCTGTGTTCCACTTGCCTCCAATCTGTATACATCTTCTTGTGGTGTCCACTTGCCTCATGACTGGGAAGTTTATCATACATGCTCTTCCATGTCCCACCTGCAGGATCGAAACCAGCTTCTTGAGCAAGCTGAGGACTGTTATGTGCAGGCTGCACTGATAACAATCGACAAGGAAAACAGTACAATGAGCGCTTGGACTCACTCCAAACAAGATAATCCCTCAATGTCCTTTCGCCATTCTTCAGAACCACTGATTGCAGACCTTGAGGAAATCGACGACCCAGGGAATCTTCGGATACTTTTTCTACCTGCATATTCAACCCAGATGCTGCTACTGAGATTATGACGGCATCTTTAAATTTTTGAGATGGATTACTTGGCCACAGTCCAGGATCACAGGAGACACGCAATGAGGGGTTGTCATCTGGCTGACTTGTAACTGTATTAGCTGGTCCAACTTCTTCAACTATATTACTGGTAGAGGTACTGGTGCTGCTAGCCGTGATTGAAGCAATAGCATCAAGTTTGAGGTTCATGGAATGTGGCCGTGAGTAGTACAGTAAGTAGTAAGTAGTAAGTTGACCCAATAATAACAACGTGTGCTCTGAGCTAACACTAGCTTTAATCTGACTGCTTACAAACGCCTCCGCCAGGAGGAAGCATACGCCAAACCAAGCGCCAAACCCCCCCTTAGGAGGCGGTATGCTACAATAACCAAACACAAAACAATTACTGTAATGATGATTTCCTTACCTCTGTCGGGGTTGGTCTTCCCCTCCAAACATATGTATTGTGGGATAATGAAAAAAATATAATGAGCACCACCCACTCAAAAATCACTCCAGCTGCAGAGCACAACTCCGAATCCTCGCCGCTTACAGCACTTAACATCACATTCCCTTTTATCTGAATATATCACAACCCTTTTTATCTGAATGATGCACTAAATAACGTCATTCTGTTGATGCCTGTCCTGTAACGTTGTTCTGATTTGATGATCTGTGTGGGCGGTGAGATATCCTGTCTTTGAAGTGAAGGAGCCAGGATTTAATGTAGGTTTCTACATCTTTTTCAGTTGGATTCTTCACTTTTGCTACCATCTTTGCAGACTCTGGAAAGCACAGTATGTAGCATGTAAAGAGGACTGACTACTTCTATGCAACAGTCTAAAGCAATTCTGCACGTGTATACTCACCATGTAGTAATCTGGTTATTTGTGTAAACTGCTGGAACCTCACTTTCTTTGTCAGATTCAGTGGCGAACCATCAAGGTTGGTTGCCCCAGGGAGGGATGTTGATCCTGTCCAGTTAGTGAGATGGCACAGCTCATCAGCGATTAATTTAGGTAATGCTCGTGCCAAAAACTCGTTCAGAGAATTTCCCCCCAAATCTTTTAGATAGTCGGCCTGCAATAAGGGTGAAGGGAGACAATGCGAAGCCCAAATTAACTGGATGTTGGATACAGTACTTCTGTCTGTACCAGATTCGCAGATTACGAATACTCGCTAAATCCATGATGTTGTTATCATTCAGCTTTTCGTGCAAGTTCCATCAATTGTGTAGACAGGTAGCACAGCATCACTACCAAGACTTGGACAGCTCCTTCACTGATCCTTCCTGAAGTTGTCGCTGCGCTTCAGCTAATGATCGTTGTCCCTCAAGAATTGCATTCAGTTTTTGAAACAATCGCTTTTCATAAACTGCAAAGTCAGCTGCACGAAGAGCAAACAAATAAAATACTTGAATAGATCAAGTAACTATGTTGATGTAACGCTCGAGAGAGAAGGATGATGTACCTTTGGTTATGTAGTCCGAATTTGTCTGGCAGAGGCTGCTGTTTGCTGAAGTAGTGCTTGTGAGAAGTGGGGTCACTGCTGCGGCTGATGTCACTTCTCAAATTCAATGGAGTCAGGCCAAGTGTCATTTTGGAATTCCCTGGAAAACTGCAGTAGAAACAGTGATTTATCATTCTTTTACTGATGAGCAGTTTGTGAAATGAAAAATTAGAGATGGGGAGGATTAATTAAATGGTACCCTTCGAAATCATCATTGCTGATGCTGCTGGTTATGCTCTCGTTGTCTGTTGTCACTTCCACTACCTGAGGCGGTGACTCTTGTGTGGATTTCACAGGTGTACGCTTTTTCTTACTTTTCCTCCTCTTAGCTGGCAGTGGAACTTCTCTAGCCCTACTTTCTGATGAACTGACATTGTCACCTTCTGACTCAAGGTTTGAAGTAGTGCTTCAACATCTATCCGGATTCCCGGACTGTCCGGTATCCGGATATCCGAGCCTGTTTCGGATCCCTCTTCCCAGATCCGCACATCCGGATAGTGTCGGACGGTCCGGATAGTCCGAGTTTCTGATCCGATCCGAGACACTTTGTACCCATCGGGATCCGAGGATCCGGATCGAACGTTTGTTGTGAGAAATGAGCATATTTTATTCGCATAATTAAAAACGCATTTATTGGAGGCAGGTAAAAACCTCCAGTCAAATGGTCCATCCCAAAGGCCTAGTGTCCATGTCAAAACATGAGGTTAATTCGATTTCCGTGCAGAAAAGCTCTCTTTCCTTCTTATTAGGCCTTCTTTCTTTTCAAATAATACTTTTAAGTCGGGTTTCTACATATACCGTACTTAGGCCTAAAGTGTTTCTTCGCATTTTGCTCGTTTAAATCGGATAGTGCAGGGCTACTCAATTGGAGGACCGTGAGCGAAGTCCAATCAGTTGGCAGTATGCCTGTTATCAAGATTAGATTAAAAACTTTCACTATTAACTCTATCAATTCATTCGATGACAATTTATAAAGTTCGTTGGGTAGTTTATCGGGTCCGCCCGCCTTCTTATTTTTCAAGTGTATTAACGCCCCCTGCAACTCACCAGTCGTTATGGGGCCATCTAATTTTAGTATGGAGAAGCCATTATATAAACTCATTGAAGCTATTTGGGCTCTCGATTCATGCCATATTTTGTAAGTGGTCTAACCAGGTTTGTTCCTCTAATTTCGAAGCCACTTTACCATCTGTTTTGTATCTCTTAACAAGGGCCCAAAACTCCGCCGAGTTCTTCGTTGCTAACATCTTTTGCAATGTAACATTGCAATACAGCTTTTCTGTCGCTCTCAATATCTTCTTATATAGCGTGGCTCGTTTCCTATATTCCTTTCTCAAATCGTCCGTCGGGTTTGCTTTCCACTTCCGCATTGATTTCGAAAGTTCTCTTTTATGCTTTTTTTTGGGCTTCATCAAACCAAGGGTTGGCCTTTCTTTTGCATTTTCATTTGTGGTTTTAATTTCCCTTAATTTAGGATCACTTGCATCCCCTGTATCATTCGTCCGGCCAATCCCTGAGCTTCTGTATTTATTCTAAGTAATTCTCTGCACAATTCTGTTACCCGTTGTTGTTCTAATTCCGTTTTGGACTGTTCCAATTTATTCCTGTCCAAAACTACTCTCGAGGCACGACATTGTTCCTCCCCCGACTCCTGCCCCACACAACTAATGTAAATCGGGAAATGGTCCTTTTGTGTCACCAATTTTGGTGAACACAAATGAGAGCGCTGTTGGTTCATTTCAAGTCCCCATTTATTCGAGCGGTATTTAAGGGCGGATGATTAGGTAAAAGGAATTGTCAGGTTATCTGGGTAGAGGGGTAGATCTGTACAATGTCGACAAGATCAATAACGAATAGGTGACCCCATACAAAGGGGTGTTATACACCTATCCACGACACTATGTCAGGATATTCTCCCACGAGTGTCGGGCCAGTTCTCCGGGGTGAACCCCACGAGAAAAAGGCCTCGAATGGATGCGGTTGGTGGCTTATATACACTGTCAACTTTGAAGCAATAAATTTATTGGACTAAGACAATAAAAGTATTGCTCCCCATTCCAATGTTTCCCCCAATAAAAATATTAGGAAAGCAATACAGATATTGTGTTTACGCAATGAAGACATCGTGTCCACACAATTGAGTTATTGCAACCCCTAAATAAATACATTGTGTTCTCACAGTACAATGTTTCGGGAATATATTTATTGTGGTCTCCACATATATTGATTGTGTTTGATAAATATGTTTATTGAGATGATGCAATAACAGTATCGTTTCCACGACAAAATATACATTCAATAAATTTATTGAGCTTGTCAAGTATATTCATTGCATTGTCCCAATACGTTTATTTCCATTGCTGATGAATCTGTTGTGTAAACTCAATAACTGAAATTCGCCTGGTCAATCCATTTATTGTGTTAGCCAAATACAGTTATTGTAAACACTCCGTAACTAATTACCCCATTTCAGATGTTTATTTCTGACATAAAACTATGGCAGTTTTAAATGAAATTAAGACACAGCCTTTTCCACACATTGGTGCTGCCCAAGACACACACAATCAAAGTGAAGAAAAAAAACTTAAAAACAAAAAACCCACCACCACATAAATAGGCCGTCCCAGTTATTTGGCTGTAATCTGCTTCCACAAAGCTTTGGCCCTGTAGCTGGGGGAACAGTCATCAAGTCTGTAAATGTAATGGCCAATGAACTTTTGAAATTTTTTTTGATGTGAATTCAAGCCAGAATGTGTATGCCGATGCGAAATAACACACAACTGCATGGCTGCCATCTTCGCACTGGCAAATCCTTCTTCCATCTATGACAAGGTGGTATTCATCGCTCAGGAAGATGTTGTCCTGGTCGTACGTAATGGCAACCAATGGCTTTGCCCTGTCGCAAGGTTCATCTCCACCCTCCCCCTATTAAATAAGAGCATTCATCATTAAAATCACACCTTTCCTTATTACAATTACCATATTCCTGCTTTGAGCAGACACCGGAGCTACACACAAGTGGGAAGGGAGGCAATTTTCCCTAGGCCCCATGGCAGAGAACATACTAAAGCACCCTGAAGAAATACTAAAGCTTGAAATTCATGGTTACAATTTTCAAAAGGGGCCCCCATCAGAACTTTTCCCCTGGGCCCCAAGCCCTCCCAGACATTGCAGGCCCACGTGCATATGGTCAATGTGAACTAACCTGCTGCTGAAAAATGGAATCTACAGATTCCCCCATCTTCTCCACCACAATGAGGGTCGCAGCAAAAGCTCCAAACCCCGAATGTCGGTGATGGTGCCCAAGTGTCTCTTGGCATCTGCCAAGTACCGCTTCACTGGGAACTCAATGTCCCTTTTAGCCTTCTGGAGCAATGGTTGGACTAATGGACCCATGTTTTGCAGAAAGCATTTGTCGGCATCAGTCACACCCTTAATTCGTTGGAATTCCTTGATTATCTGCAATTTTAACATGAAAACAAATTCTTAATTTTGGACCCATACTAGTGTGACAGGATGGGCACATAGATCAAGTCTATGACCGGAGCAGAGGGGATGCCAAAGTAAACAGAGGCTAACCGTATGAACTGGGTGTTTATTTCCTTCGGGATGGAACGGGTACACATAGGTAGGGGAAAGGTGGTGATCAAGGGGCAAGCTGACAGTGCAAGACCCGGTGGTTGTGACCACCCCGACCAGAATATTCTCCTGGACCGGGAGAGGCCCCGACTGGTGGGTGACCGCGGTATATATAGTACTCTGACGCCCCACAGCATGATGGGAAGTTTTATCAGGAGCCAACCAGAGGCGGGCGATTACACAGAGTCGCAAGATAACAAGGGGGTTCCACGGTCAAAACACGCAAGGCAAGAAATGGGGTAGGACAGTGCAGCTGGTGCTGTCACACACCTCGCCAGGGAGACTCCGCCAAGGATTTAAACAATACGAAGGCGGGAGTAGAAAACAATACCATAAACATACGTCATACCCAGCCATACAGCATAGACACATGGTTCAAACAAACAGAACTAAAACATGATAATCTTCATTTCATTCAAAGCCAAAATCAAAACCATGTGTCAAGAGGATCAAAAGAGGCCCCAATACAAATGGGGTAGGTGGCTCTTGTGTGGTAAAAGCAAAATCAAAGAGGAGGGACACGGAGACAAACTCGTGACATAGTTACATGAGGTAGTCGGGAGCCTCATCTTCATCTGACGAGCTCACTATTATGACGTCATCTGTCCTTGGTGGTGGTGCTGGCTGCGCTGGGTGCGCCAGGGGCCTGGCTACATCAGGTGTTGAATGCTCCAGAACTCGAAGAGGTGTTTCAAAGTAGTCCTTTGGGGCTGGATCAGAAATCGGGGCACAGCCTATGAGACATCCGCGGTGGAAATCCAGCATGCAGTGGTGTGCTGCCAGAAAATCGGCACCCACCACCACGGAGGCCACCGAATACGGGACGATCCAAAACGGGTGTGGGAGTAAGGCTCCTCCGATCTTCACCTCTGCTTCGCACCGGCCCACCGGACGAATCAGCTGACCGTCGCACATGACCAGTCTGGGTAGGGGCTGGTTGGGTAGAAGCGCAGGGCGATGTTCTTCCGGCATTGCGTCCAAACAAGAGGCGGCAATGGAAGAAACGGCGGCACCGCTGCTGACTAAGGCTGCAAACTGTAGTCCGCCAACGGTGACTGGCGTGGTTACAGCAACAATCAAGTCTGCAGGTGGGGTGTAACAAGCCATCGCTGTTGCTCGGGTTGCTCTTCTCAAAGGTGGTGGCAGGAACTGCTATCTGGTTATGAGGACCGTACCACACAACCCGGGAATTTATACCCACGGAAAATATCCATCATGCACTTGGCTCTGTATTCGAGGTCAGGTGGGACTGAGGTTAATACAGTCCGATTCAAGTTGGGTGCGAGGGGGCATTTAACCACAAATGACCATAAAAGAAATGCAGAGTTAGTTGGGCGCGATTGTACGTACAGCACGTTATCAGAATCAGATGTTCTTATCAGGATCAAGTGTTCTTTTAACTGCCACAACACATACGACGTCTAATTACGACTGGTTTCACTATTCACGGACATCAAACGTACACTCGAAATGCTGCAAGTAGACTTACTACAACGAGGTCAGCTCTTCTGCGTACGACTAGGAGTCTTCTGCTCTTCTGGCTGCTCGTAGTTTTACGTATACAGGGCGGATACTTCAGGTTGCGGCTCGGCGGCATCTTCGCAATGGACAGCTCGTAGTCTTGCTGTTGACGGGGTCGGCTAAGAGTCTTATGCTTTCCTGGCGGCTCGTAGACTTATGTAGACGGGGCGGATACATCCGGTCACTGCTAGGCGTCCAAGCGGACATCCCCGCATTTAAGGGGTGTGGAGTGGTTGATGTAGCGGTGTGTTCCTCGTTTTCTCGTGGCGACTTCTTCTCCATCCATGAGGGTCTTACGTGGAGGGAAGGAACGGGCAACGAACGGGATGGTGCTCGTTGGAAAAAAAGGAGGAAGGGAAAAGCATTTGACGCTCAAAAGGGAGGATGGACGTGGTGAGGATACGTCCTCCAAATGACTAAACGTGTCGGGATTTCACGTAGTCGGTTACTTAAGAGTTCCGTGTGCAGAACACATGACGACCGTAGACTGCTCATACTCACGGTATGGTGTCGTCAAAAGGGTCAACGACGCGGGGTAAGGCGTCTGACCACCAACATCTGCTCCTCTGTCCATGTGGAAGGCACGGATAGAACAAAAGGGAACAGATTTGTGAGCCAACCGGCTCAAAGGAAGGGCAAAAGGGCGGAGGGATAGGGGTATGGTTAAATAGGGCTCACCAACGATGCTTGTAGACTCACCAAGGCACCTGAACGGAACGTGTTCAGTGCACGTGTGGCTTCTCGTGGAGCTGCACGTAGGTTTACGTCTACTTCTTGCTTCGTGATGGAGACCATTAGTAGCGGAAGTCTGGTACACACAGGTAGGATTGCTCGTACACTTAAAGGACTTCTGCTTCGGCTCGTACTGGTTGTGGATGATGCTTCTCGTAGCCACAGCACAGGTGATCGTGCCACTGAGGTCGATCCAGACGCTGAGAAGGGAGTTCGGCTGCGAATGCTCGTAGGCACCGGGCTGCTCGTACTTCTGCTCGTATACATACGACTGCTTCTTCGCATCTGGGCTGCTCGTACTTCTGTTCGTAGCCGTAGGGGTTTCGGCTGGTGCGGCTCCGTACACGTAGGACGTCTCCCCGTGTTTGGGCTGCTTAGGCGGCAAGGGAAGTCTTCCAACGGTCCAGATTGTGAGTCGTATCCCGTACGTAAGTTGTACGGAGACAATAGGAAGGGTAGGAGAGAACAGGGTAAAGAGGTAGTGTTCGTGGGGTATTCGTGGGTAAGGGTAGGAGGGTCTAAGGAAAAGGGTAACTGACGGTTTATGTCAGTGGAGGAAAACGGACATCCCTGGCAGTCCGTAACAGTGTACGCAAGGACACCACAGATACATACGGTGAACACGCAAAACCCACGTAGGGATAACTGCAACGCTCCGAATACCTCTTAGGTTCCGTGATCCACACATACGTACTGTGAGAGCACATACTTTGGCAATCCCACTTCTGGCACCACTTTGTGACAGGATGGGCACATAGATCAAGTCTATGACCGGAGCAGAGGGGATGCCAAAGTAAACAGAGGCTAACCGTATGAACTGGGTGTTTATTTCCTTCGGGATGGAACGGGTACACATAGGTAGGGGAAAGGTGGTGATCAAGGGGCAAGCTGACAGTGCAAGACCCCGTGGTTGTGACCACCCCGACCAGGATATTCTCCTGGACCGGGAGAGGCCCCGACTGGTGGGTGACCGCGGTATATATAGTACTCTGACGCCCCACAGCATGATGGGAAGTTTTATCAGGAGCCAACCAGAGGCGGGCGATTACACAGAGTCGCAAGATAACAAGGGGGTTCCACGGTCAAAACACGCAAGGCAAGAAATGGGGTAGGACAGTGCAGCTGGTGCTGTCACACTAGCATATCTGCAATGAAAAATGCTTCATTACCTGGACAGCAGTGGACAATGCTGGATATTCCCTTAGAATAGTGTCTAGTGGTGTGCCACTCTCAATCAGTCCCCTCCTGTGGTGGAGAGTATTAACCATTCGGTTATCTATTCGGCCCATATCAGGACAGCGCTAGGAAGAAAAACATGCACACGTTTCAATTCCAATCAGTCGAGAGAGAGAGAGTCCATCCAGGTCCAGCTTCATGTCAGATGGTAGTAAAGATAATATCAAGATATAGAGTATTGTCAGTCATTGACTCACAGTTTCCTTCTTCATCCATGCCCTGTGCTTCTCAAGGCTTGCTTCATCCTCCGAAGCAGGTGTCACAGACAGTCTTGTTCGCTTCTTCAGCTCACCTACGCCAATACCTGTAGCAAGTATGCTGTGGCTGTTCACAGATGCAGCATGTTCAGTCTTCCTAATTGCAGCCCTTTCGTTGTTGAATTTCACTGTCAGCGAGAGTCGCCAAGAAGCCTGGAATGTATTAACAATTAATGTCTTCATCAGAATGTTTATGTATAAATAATCCTTGTACAGAATCCAAGACATTAGCTGCAAATATACCTTGTAATATAATTGTTGCAATCATTTGGTAAACAGGCCACCAACAAAATGCTTACACTACTTTCCTCTCCTGCGGTGGTGTCGTCAGCTAGCATTGGAAATCTCCGAACAATGGTCAATGCAGCCTCCAAGTAATGGTCATGCTTTGATGTCCTGAAAGAGGTGATGATATTTATTATTATTATTATTATTATTATTATTATTATTATTATTATTATTATTATTATTATTATTATTATTATTATTGGTTAATAAATGCACTCCAGGTTTGTTCATACATTGTGTATCGCGACATCTCCTCATGCACTGATTGTATTATTTTTATCCTGAGACTGTGGCTCTTGACTCCCTTTGCCACCTGTTCTTCAATGGCCCGGCCCAAAGGTGGCAACTGAAACGGGACAGGCCACACACATTGGCCTGGTCCAACTGTAATGGTCACCTGTAATGAAAATCACTGTAGTTACATTACTGTCCAAACCCATGACATCTAGCTCACCTGCTGTCATGTGATGTTGATGGTAGTTGCATTGCTGAAGTACTTTATTTGTGAATTTTCTTGCCTGCAATGATATGAGTTTGTGGTATAAACAAGTATGATAAGCATGAGACACAAATGAGCCATTATGGCTGTACCTAGTGCTGTGGGACTGCCCATTGGTCGCTTGAAGCACATTAAGGGCCGATCTGCCTGTAGCATCATTATTCCCATGACTGGGAAATGGGGAGAATGTAGGATATGTTAAAGTCTGTGATTATCAAATAATAGTAGGCCTATATTGTAATAGTGCTACTATATTATTTTGTCAAAGTTCCCTTCATACGTAATCCTCATCCGCTACTGCAAGCAGTCGCTTGACGGCAGATGACACCTCCCCGTCTTCCTCGAGATCCACCCAATCTCCAAAGCGCTCGTCATATTCTTGTATTTGAGGTAGGCAAGACAGCTGCAGTAGAATAACAGGCACAGAACAAAATTAATAAGTGGAGACAGCACTATAAGTAGATGTTCGATTTATTTCAGATGATCCTGTTTGGACAAGTTAATAAAAGTTTTATACTGCATAATAAAAAAATCTTATGCTGCTAGGTTTCTGCAGCATCAAGCATATTATAGCCTATATGCTTGATGGTAAGTGTAAATGTAGGTGTAATAGGTAAGTTAGATGCTAAGATAAGTGATATGCTGATGGCAAGCACAGGGCAAATACACCTTAACTTCACTCACCGAGAAGGTATTTTCACTGCTATGCAGATATCCTTCACATTTCTACTTGAAGCAGAAATGATTTTCTTTTTTGTCCCACATGTGACATGGTACTCGCTGGAAGACATAATTGTAATACACATTAGATTCTTAGATGTAATGCTTACGGACATGAATGTAGAAAGTTGTTTTAGTACCTTCTATGCTGTGTTGTTGCTGTTGAGTGGTCATTAACATTTGTGTGGACGACATAATTATCATGCTACAGTTGTGGCAAATGTAAAGTATAGTGTAGCAAAACAGGTGTTTGAAACACCCTCTATAGCAATGTGTGAATTTTTGTCAGTGAATTGGGTACATCACTTTAAGGACAACACATGTTTCCCTGTTGACAGTGTACATATGAAGTGGAACATAGGTACTGAGTTCACTAATGTGCAATACGGAGCGAGCTGGTGTTTTTTTTACAACATAGGAAGCAGTGTGTCGTGCATAGTAGCCCTCCATTTCCTGAAGTAGTAAAAAAACCTATTCTTTGACTATGTACATTTGTATAATGACATGAAAATGAGGTACATACTCAATTACTTGTCCTATCACAACCATCCCACAACGATACTTTGTACCACAATACTCAACCTGAGAGCAAACTGTGACATCATAATCACAGGTGTACCCCCACTCCTGTATCTTTTTATTTGCGTATATGCACTTCACATTGCGGACAGTGCACTTCTTCATTATCTTTTTGATGTTACTGACACGTTTTAACAACTCTGATGCCCACAAATACTGCTGGTGGCTTTGATGCCGTTTGGCAAGTGTCAAAGCAAGGTTTTTTCTGTTTTTTGTTCTGTTTGCCCATTCCTTTAGTTCGCCATGTTTTGCCTCGAACCTAATGGTGCTGCATGTGACTAATGGTCAAAAAAATTTTGATCATGGCAGGGTAATGCAATAAATAATGAAATTTAGGTGTCATGTGAGAATCTGGGATAGTTTTATATCGCTCCAGAAACTCACGAATAAGCGTGGCTAAATAAGCTGTCATTGTAAATGTGAAGTATGGAGCCATGCAGTAGGTGACCAGGTCATGAAGTGACAGTATCACTTCCCACAAGGGTTCTTGTTGTGGCATTATATCCCCAAGAAGGAGAGGCAAATATCTAATGAAACACCAAGCTTGGCTGCCTGTTTGCTTGAATGCACCATGACTTGCAATGGGTTTTGGCCTGGATCGTGAATCTGATCCTTTCAAAGGGAAGCATTGAAACCTTTCATTCACTACTGCAAGATTGAGAATTTTTTTGTCATGGGCTACTTTTAGGACTAGTGACACTACAGCAGGGATTATTCCTTCCATCAGATCGTGGAAAACATCCGGAGGAAGAAGTTCCGTGATGTGAGCATGTGAAAGCTGGCTGAAGGCGGATCTACATCTTAATCCATAAACACTACTAAATGTTTCATCTTCCTCTATTGACTGAATGTGTTCCTCATATAACTGTTTGTTTCTAATCTGACATTTCTCCACATCCACACACACCTTCGCTTGGTCTTTGGTTACCATGCAGAATCTGCAGACTCTCAAAGTGGAGCTGAAATTTTTCACGTAGCCACCAATAGTGTGTGCTCCAAGGTTATCAGCTAAGACGCTAATGACTGTTCCCTTTAATGTTTTGCTTTCATGCCCTATGCAAATGTCAATACCTGGGGTTTCCAATTGTTGGATCTCTGCCAGCAGTGGCTTCAGGATGACACTTAGTCCATATTTCTTTACAAGTACACTCCGGCATAAAATTGTAACATTAACCCCTTCGGCTCCAGATCGGCCCGAACCACACAGTTTTCGTCTTACGCGTACTCCGAAGATACGGACAAGATATTTTGCAAATAATAACAGCTATACCAGAGCTGCCAACCCTACCCCCCAAAAATGAGGGGGAGGGAATGACATAATGAGGGGGATTGGCCATCTGAGAGGGGGATTTTCCTATAAAGTAAAAATCAAATTACAGGAATGTTTCAGGCACATTTTATTTACCACTATGTTCTTTATTATAATTAACCGTAGCTCTTTTGGCTGTATGGAGAATTTCCTTGGGTGGTTCAAATGTAACTGAATTTAAGTTCTCCATTTTGATACTCATAATGGATGATAACGTTCCGGTTAATGACAGGCTTCCTCGAAATTCCGTTTTGTTTTTTCTTATCATACTAAAGACCCGTTCCTCAGCTGCATTTGAGTGAGGTAGTACGAGTACCACTTTAGCTACCTTACTTAAGTGCTCAAATTTTAGTGAACCATCGGAACATCTCATTTTTGACAAGTAATTCCAAATGATGTCTGCATTATTGAAAGTAGGTTTTCCTTGTCCTTCCACAGTAATTTCTCCAGCCTCAGTTCTTACAGCATCTGGCACCTCAGAAACTCTGAGCAACTGATATTGCAAAAATTCAGCGTGCATTTTATCAATAGCAGCAGTATCAAAATTAAAATATGAGGAATACTTGTTAACAAAAAATTCCACACTCTCAAAGTCTGTGTCATCTTTTGCAGCTATATCTACAAATTGTGCATATTTCAAAACTTCATCATGTAGAGGCAGTTTCTGAATAGCATATGTAGTTTATACTAACAGTGTAGAACTGCTTTACAGACTCATAAAACCTGCATACCTGCCGTTCTGTTACCTCGCCCTCGCTGAGGAGCGTTGATAACTTCTGCTTAGCAAAGGTACCCACAAACATATTTTTGTCAGGCAAGTGATTGTCACTGTTCTGTATAATTTCAGGAACTTTACTCAAATCATCATTATCAATGAGGGTTTTCATTGAAGCAATTTTCAGCACATTTCCAAGCAAACTTTTCAAAAAATCATGCAATATGGAGCGCACAGAGAAAATGGATGGGTTTTCTCGCTGTAAATACTTGTTGGGTTTGGTAAATATAGGAAGAATACTATGAAAAAATGCTAAATAGCATTCAGTCATTGGATCTTGAAAGTGTGATTTGAGTCTTTTAAATCTAGTCATTGTAAAGCTACTTGAGAGAAAGTAACTCTTAAGACCTTCATATTGCTTCAAAATCCGTTCAACTGCTAGATGCAAGCTCAGCCAGCGTACATTTATATGTTTCACCAAGTCTCGGTACTCCATGTTGCAAAAATCATGAAATGAGGCAAGTTCATTTTTTCTCTTTGAGCTGCCATCAAACCAGAAGAACAGGTCAATGCAAAAATCTTCAATATCAAAATGTGATGTCTCTTGAAATGCACAATTCCCTTTTCTTGCCGTGTTATGCAGCACATGACAAGGACAACCACCGACATATATACAAATTCATTCTTTGATTTCATTCTAGTCATTAATGAATCATGTCTGCCAATATTTACTTTGGCATTGTCTACACTAAATCCCACGCAATTATTCCATGGGATATTATTTGTCTGGATGGCTTGCTCAATCTGAGAAAATATCTCCCTGGCAGATCCAGCATTTTCTCCCCGAGTTACACACATATCAAAAAACTTAGTAACGACACGGCCCCTATTAATGTCAAATAATGTAACAG
This sequence comes from Catajapyx aquilonaris, assembly GCA_000934665.2. Classification (NCBI taxonomy): domain Eukaryota; kingdom Metazoa; phylum Arthropoda; class Diplura; order Dicellurata; family Japygidae; genus Catajapyx; species Catajapyx aquilonaris. The sequence goes on from JYFJ02002839.1 coordinate 30,857, forward strand.
TCAGAGGATTCATTTTGTCTCTACCCTTGTCATTACTACCATCAATTGCAAGAGAAAATGCACCTTCACGCATTAAACTAATGGTTTTGTCCAAGAAGAATGGCCCCAAGCTACCATTTAGAATATTGTGCGGTACCATGTCCAACATCGCCTGTTTTTTTTTGCCAAGTCTCTGGCCGCAACATTAGAATGCTGAAAATGCTGGCCAACCAGCTTTCCCACTTTCTTGCTTAAATTACGCAGTGTGAACTAACTCATCGAAGCTTTTAGAAACACATAAATGTAGCGAATGAGCTGCGCAAGTTGTTTCTACCTTGTACTGCATAAAATGGCCTTCTCGTACAGCAGCGATCATGTTGGCAGCGTGTCACTTACCACCGCTACAATTTTGCCATTGATTTTCCAATCAGTTATCTTTTCAAGGCGATTGATTATGTTCACCGCTGCTTCGCGGTCTTCCATGGCGGTAGTGTCAAGTGTAAAAGTATGCGCCTTCCAATCGGAATCTATAAGGTGTACATTCACAGTTAGGTAATGATTCTGGGCTCTTGACGACCATCCATCTACACTCAAAGACACATAATTATGTGGCACTGTTCAGGTAACCGATGATTTCAGTTTTCAGCTCTTCTGCTAACGATTTCAGACGTTTCTTGATCTGCGGATCAGAAGGAATTGTGTAGTCTGGCTCAAGGGTATGCATATATTGCCGAAATCCTTTTCCTGAAAATATTTAAAAAAAATCATATTAGAAAATGACTCATTATTAATCTGTTACGTTTTGGCAAAACATATAAGTTCAAGAAGAATGAAAATGTACACAGTGTCATTAAAAAGTGTAAAATAATACGAATGTGAAACCGAGAAAAACAATAACCAGAAGCTAAAACTTTCAATTATAACACAATAGCATTTATATTTCTCTAATCTGACGAAACGAACGATCAAGAACTACGTAGGTATACTCACAAAAAATTTAAAATTACTTTGACAGCCAAATTGAGAAGGCCGGAAATAAGAATTTAAAGTAATGTAAGTAATCGCACTCACCTTTAACGCACGACAGTGGCAAATTGTCAATAGCAATCATCTTTGCTGCCAGGGATTGACTTATTTCTTCACAGCGTTCTGCGGAACACGTGGGACGTTCTGAAGATATCCTGCGTTTTCGTCGGATTCTTTGGGGAGGCTCTCCACTTGATGTGGATGCAGTTGCTGGCAGCGAAGATGAATCATCAGAACTCTCCGCTCTAGATTTTTAAAAAATTATACTTACAATTGATTAAGAACAATCTAAGCTTATCAGTTAGTGCAGCAAAAATTCTGGGTTGACCGGAAATTGTGGACCTGTTTGGACAGGTGAATGGAAAAAAAAGGTGGAAAAGGTGAACAAATTGGGTGGCCTGCTGGCCTATATAGGCATGACTGAAAAACTACTTGGCGTTAGACACATGGGAGTAATATATTGCTTTGGGACCGGAAGACCAATACCGACCAATACCAAGCACAAGGATGGACATCTTGCCATCATAGCCAAGCATGCGTGGGTCCCAAGAAGATCCGCCCTCATGATTATGCCACTTATTACTGATTGTAACCAGGTCTTTAAGATTTTGGCCGGCATTGTTCTGGTGTCGGCGGGGGGTTACTCCCCATATTTTGTAAAAATAAAAGCCAATAATAAAAAACAATAAAACGTGGTTTATCACATTAACACTTGGTTGCTTCACAATCAAAAACCTGCGTTCCTCAACAGCTTACAGAGGCCTTCCCAGAAAATCCGGGAGGGTACTGACAAAAGGAACGCAACGCGATGGTAAGCTGCAGCATGTTTGTGGTGGATGATTCATGGTTGACAAAGCGTCGCATCTGGTTTGATAACGACGCGACGGGGAACATTGAATCCTTGTTATGTTCATGCTCATTTCCCAGTTCATACAGACACCTACCATCAACGCTAAATATTTTGAACAGTCTGCTCAAGTCACAAACATCGGGCGGAAATCAAGTCGGAAGTGGTTCCAACTGGCAAAAAAAATTGAAAATAATGAAACTTGATTTTGTTGGCCGCTCTTAAATTATTTGATGAGTTTCTCTTGGGCTTGTATACCGCAATGGGGAGAGACAGTCGAGTTATTTTAAAATTTTATTTCAATCGCTCGCTGGCTGCGTCATTTGCCGTATCGGACCAAATATGGCGGCCGCCTCCTCCTCCTTTCCCGCTGGGCCATACTCTCCTGGATAGAGGTGCGCCAACCCTGCCATCTGACGGGGGAAGACGCAACCAGCCAACGACGCAGAAGGCAGAACGTTCTTTTCTTCCCTTCACTTTCTCACGGGATGGCGTCGCTTCTCTGCCTGCCCCTGGTCAGGGCCCTGGTCCGCCCCTGGCCCTCCCTGGCTGCTTGGACGGACCCCCCTGGGCTGCCCCTGGCCCCTCCAGCCACCACCTGCAGATGGGACCCGCCCCTGGACTGAACAGGTACGCGTCTCCCCCTCTTGCCCTAGGGCCCAACTCCAGGGCGTGCCCCACACTTTGCCCCGGGGAAGTAGGCTGAAGGGGGCAGGCTTCACTGCCAAGAGGGGCAGAGAGGGCTTCGAGCGTGCGGACAGGTAGCCTGCTGTCCTAGCTCCCCACTCCTTACCGGTTCGCATGCTCCAAATATCAACTGTTGGATCAACGCTGGTTCTCATCAGGGTCCAGGCAGAGTTAATGTAGCCCCGCAAATGCAACCACCTCCCCTCGCTGCCGCATAATTATGAAAGGCTTTAACAATTACACACTGTCGTATTGGGCGCAATAGCACTAGGCCTAAGGAACCAATGCAAATGTGGAAATTATACATCAAGTAATCCGCAGCTAACTTGCGCTGCAAGTGCCGGAAATTATCATCAGAAGCACCATGTTAGCAAAATGTCACAAAGCGAGGTGTGCCTGTCTCCCATGTGTAAGGCTGCGTAAACTATATGAGCCATTTGATCAGCGATGAAACCAATATTGGGCAGAAAGTAGGGGTCGCCTCTTGGAAGTGAGAGAATTGCTGATGAAATTGCTTGGGTCCAATTGAAAGAGTCATGAGCAATGCCACATCTGTATGCATGAAGTCATTGACAAGTCAACCAATGAGGCAGCAGCATGCCACACCGTATTCAAACGGAAATAGTGTATGGCGGCAGGCAGCAATGCAAGTGCGAGGGCTTCTGTAGTGATGTCAGAACATTACAGCTTGCATCATTCCGAGATGCTAATCACTGGTCAAATCACTCACGTGTCAATGCGACCTAATACATACTAAGCCAAACATCTTTATGTGTGGAAGACATCAGACAATGGAAATGTGCCAATTTGTGTTGGTGCATGTTGATAGGAACTTTGCTAAGTGTAATTCATTGGATAAAAATGAAGTAGATTAGTGCAAAGGAAAAAAAAAGCTGACAGAGAAAGGCAAGAAGGTTGATCATGTCTGATGCAAAATGCTTTAATTGACTGACTCATTGATGTTCATTATTTTCAGACAAAGCAACATCTGGCTGCTACCACAAAATGATGGACAGTGTGGATGAACCCCAACTACCACCTTGCAACAGTTCAACAAGCTGGGCCTTCGCATAAGTGTCGACCGCAGTGATGGTGTCGCTGGTGCATGAGGCGACTTCAGTGGAACTACTGTCCCTGTTGTATGGAACTGCGGCCATTCACCTGTGGCGTGAAACTACAGCTCAGTTGGGGTGAAATGGTGAACAGCATCATCACTTGGCTGATACACAGGTATGGTGTAACAAGGTGTGTCAATGTTTCTTCCAGGTGAAAGTTGCTGTAATTACTGTAGCATCCTCATTATCATATTTAAAGAAAATATGGGTTGTTGGCTTATTAGCCCTTTGACGAAGAGTTAAAAATTGACCTCATTTTAAGTACCGGGGTGAATCAGATAAAGGCAATTTGTTTCAGCTGGAGGGGATAGGCCCGAGACTTGAAACTTGCCCCATAGCAAGATAGTATCTGTGCCTCCTAAATGCATGGGTAAGAGTCTGCCAGTGCATAGCATGCCAGCCATTCCAAAGTGGTGTGCGCCCTGTCAATCAATCAGGCTAGGCCCGAGCAGGACCAGGGCATTGTTATTCCATTTCTAATGGCCAAGGGCAATAGATAGAACTGGAATAACAATGTGCACTCTCGACAGGGTACATGCATCTTGGATTGGCTGTGGTGGCGTGCACAGCATACATACTTTTACTTATGAATTTAGAAGTTCTCTTGAGCTCAGTGGTATGTGAAAGGCTGCATTAGACTTTGCATCTCAATTGCGGTCATGTTGCGTTAATGGTTCATGTATCACATCAAATTGTGTCGAGAGATGGGCCAAATATGCTAGAGACATGGACCATTTCAGCAGTCCAACAAGGAAAATGTTGACGTGAACCCGATAACATCGAACCCGCTCCGGAACAGTAGAGTCGGGTTCGGAGCGAGCGTGGGAATGTGGTTCGGGTTCATGCCTGTTCATGGGGAGAGTGGCGCCAAGGTCGGAGCGGGTTCGGGGTTTGGTTCAGGCCAACGGCTCTGGAGTTGAACCCGGTTCAGGAGCGGGTTCAGAGCGGTTCGGAGCTTGGTTAGGTACAGCATACCAACCCAACAGGGGGAAAGTCAGTAAATCCTCGGGATTTACTCCAGCGTATGCGTCACGCTTTCATGGTCGGAGAATGACATTTCCAAGCACCCGCGATACAGGGTGTACCGCAAATGTCGCATTTTGATGTCATACGCATTTTTGTATGCCACAATGTCATAGGCCTATCCATTTTTTGGATGTCACATTTTCATGTCATACCAAGAGCTAATGGTCATACGCATTTGTTGTATGTGACATTTTCATGTCATACGCATTTTTGTATGTTACAAAATCATATTATTTGTACAGTGCTGGACATTATAGCCGTCGCTGAATGTTTTTTTTCGGCGGCGGCGGTGTTGCCTGGCAACCCCATCCGGCGGGCCAATTCAAACACCAGCACATGGAGAGCGCTTCCATTGTTGCCACTGTTTACAAATCGAGTGGGTGAGTGCGCAGGCAGAAGAGACCCGTCGCTGGGTCGTCCGCGTCACTCGTTCTATTTGTAAACAGTGGCAACAATGGAAGCGCTCTCCATGTGCTGGTGTTTGAATTGGCCCGTCGGACGGGGTTGCCAGGTAATGCAGCGCCGTCGCCGACGGAAAAAAAACATTCAGCGACGGCTAATTTGTCCAGCACTGTAACATACAAAAAATGCATATGACATGAGAATGTGACATCCAAAAAATGGGTATGACATATTGTGGCATACAATAATGCATATGACATTGTAAAGTACAAAAATGCTTATGACATAAATGTGACACCTGCGGTACACCCTGTATCGTGGGTGTTTGGAAATGTCATTCTCCAACCATGAAAGCATGATGCATACACGCTGGAGTAAATCCAGCGGTTTTACTGCCTTTCCCCCTGTTGGGTTGGTATGCTGTACCTAACCAAACTCCGAACCGCTCTGAACCCGTTCCTGAACCAAACCCCGAACCCACTCCGACCTTGGCGCCACTCTCCCCATGAACCGGCATGAACCCGAACCACGTTCCCATGCTCGCTCCGAACCCGACTCTACTGTTCCGGAGTGGGTTGGATGTTATCGTGTTCACGGAACAAGGGTGCGGTTCGGTTCACAACCCTGGTTGATCCACAATACTCTCATATGGCTATTTGTTGGCATTAAGCTGCTTATTTTAGCAGTTACTTGAGGGGTTATGAAAGGATTAGCTGCAAGGTGAAAGATGTCTTTTGCCTGCTTATATCCCCCATATGAGCAGACCAGAGCAGACTAGGTATGAATATCATCGTGAATTCCAGGCTGGCGAAGACTATCTAAGTACGCTACCGTCACCATAAGGCTAGGACGGGAGTTGAGGAGGGCTGGTCTAAAGACATAAACTCACATAGGCTTGAACATGCCACTTGTGCACACAGGTTTCACTTGTACGTTTCCATGGGGAAGAGGTCTGCTTCCCCAAATCTGCTTGTGGGATCGACTTGTTCTCACAAGCAGTACTTATGTACATTCCTTTCCATCCCCATTGTGCATGTGCAAGTGCAGTTCAATCCACAAGAGGACATGCATGGTGTACTTTAATTGAACGATGCAAGCGTAGAAGGGCAACAATTGGCGTGGGTGACAAGGGAAGCGGAATGTGTGGCTTGGCAAACAGTGGGGGGTCCCCGTGCAACCGTAGACTGTGACAGGTAAACAGATGTGCTTGCTCGTATGATCTGTGACCTGAAGCAGGTCGTAACTGCAGTCACTAGGTTCCAACAGTTGCACTTGGTGAGAATTAATAAGACACCTACCCTCACGCAATAATGGCATTACATCGCAAGCATTTGTCTCTTCCCGGCCCACAAGTCGGCATCAGCTTAGACCTGCCTCGTACTGCTTTTTGACAAAAGTGTTGAGCAATCCTCCATTTCATTAATGTCGTGATCAGAGATCATGCACTTGGAAATATCTTGATTCACCTCCCATTGATATGAAAACTAAGATGAGAATCCTGCACATTTGGCTAACCACCTGCAGCCCTTAGAAATTTGCAATTTATTGTAACTTTTAAGCCTTGCTGATCATTTGAGTGTCACTTTTTGCTAATATTTTGGATTCCATGTTTTTCATTTACACCACTTTGCATCACTTGCTAGAAAAAGATTTTAATGGGGCAAGTAGGATTTCATTATTATTATTAGCACTGTTTCCAATAGCATAATTTTCATTCAAAAAGTTAGTGTGATTAATTATTATGATTTGATTGCTGCGGAAGTGAAACATGATAAGTGATGTGTCATACCCTGTCTAGTGCATTTCACCATGTCAATGTCTTGAATGGAGGCTGTGGCCCCAGAGGATGAGTGCTGAATTGATAATGTTTCCACTGCTACCATTCCAACCACATGTAGCGGCAAGCCCTTCATTGTGAGCACATTTTGGTTCATATTGGCCCATATGTTCATTGCGTCCGGATAATTTTTTGACCTTGGTGCTGGTCACAAGCACTTTTGTGACCATTTTTTCTTTTCGTGGTAAGTGTTGTTGCTGTTATGCAGTGCATTCCAAATGAGGCGTCCGGTGATTGGCAACTTGGCTTACTGCAAACAGTTAACTGTTAACTATTATAGCAGCTACTTTCAGATGGATATATTAGCTGGTAATTCTCTGAATTGCTGCATAATTTTTTAACTTTTGGCTTGTCCATGCTGAGAGACTGAATTGAAACCCAGAGATTAGATGATAAAGTGGTCAGACTACTAATATTATGCCCATTCCTTCGACTCATTATTGCAGCATAACTTAATTCATGGACCTTGACATGCTCCATCCATTCTATTATGATATTAGTTGCTAATGCAGAATATCTAAGAGTGCCTCCTTCATATTAAGGTACTCTGCCAAAATGCTGCTAACCCCTAGGGACATTTCAGTAGGAATACACTGTAATTTTAGCAAAGCTCGGACAAAATATGATAACAGTATGACAGTGGCCACGTCATTGTTGTGCAGTACGAGTATGCATGACGTGTTGGTTTTTCCACAACAGCAGCAAGATTTGCATTTGATAATTTTCTATGGATGTTATTGGTGCATCAATCCTGCAATGTATGCACTTGTCCAGATTTTTTCATGTTGGATGGGTTTTTCAAATAAATAATCTTGTTGCTTGATTTTAAATATATTAGGCCTACCCATTAATTTTAAATGGCCAATTTGAACTGCATGTGTGCACATACATGGGGAAGGGAAACTTCCGGACAAATGCCTGGGAGACTGATGGTCCTCGCAACACTCATATAGAGGGCTGAAAACGAAATGACGATCTGACGTCCTCATTCTGTTCTGATGCAACAATAGGAGGGAACAATGTCCTTTTTGTTGACACTGTTTACTCATATGGTTGTGTGACGATGACATCAGATCGTCATTTCGTTTTCCACACTTAGGGATGTGCAGTTAGGAGCCCAAAATCAAGGGGTACAAGAGGAAATGAAGTCAACAAATTTTGTCATTTCATGTCCACTCCTACTTTTTTTCTACTTTATTGTATGGACAGGCAATATAACATTGCACATAGACTTCTTCTGTTTCAACCAGACATTAACAGCTCACATGTTGAGGGAAAGTGCCACTTGCATTGTGATTAGAATACAGTGGAGCATCGATTATCCGAACAGAGTCTGTCAAGGGGGTGTTCGGATAACTGATTGTTCGGATAACTGATCATTTAAGGGGGAAAATTGTACGGGTGTCGTAGGAGCAATATGAAACTAAGAAACAGTGATATTAACCACAGAACTGTATATTTTCTGTCACAGGCATGTCTTAAAAATACTGTACATGTACCTTACTGTCCTTACATGAAGTAGTCCTGCAGTTTAGGGGGGGAAAAGGCGTTTTTTTGGGTTTTTGTTTTTTGTTTTTTGCCGACCCGAAAATGTTCGGTTAACCGATGGTTTAGTTGATCGGTGTTCGGATAATCGATGCTCCACTGTATTTGTAAAAAGTGTGGGTAAAGTGATTGGGTAATTGCATGACACCGAATCGTAATGTTGTCCTCTTTGTCTTTGACAGGTTGTGCAGATATGAGCTGCCAAACCCCAGTCGGTGCAATGAGTATGACAGCGAGCAGAGCAACTGATACCTGGATTTGGCTGAAGACACTTGAAGCTAATTGCCCAAATGTCACAAAACTGGATGCTACAGGGTGGTTCTACAAGTGACATTTGTATGTGGAGACTTCAAGTGGCAACCTTTGGCCAAGCTGTCTTCTAGAGTTTCACCTGAATGCACCTACCCATTGGTGCAGCCAACCTGCCGTGTTCCTGTGCCATTCTCTTCTACAAGCAGTTTTCTGTGCCAAAGTACTGTCCACATTCAGCAACTTCAAGCATGCACCAAGTTATGAGCCATTCCAGTACTGGTGTGTTAGACTAAGTGCTTGCTAAGTGCACCTGCAATGAAGAAGACAGATCCTGGGATCTGATAACACTTCATAGAACCAATGGATTAGGTCTTTAAGCTTTGCCAAGGGTCCAGACAGCTGAGGACTGAGTGGAAGGACTTGGAGATGCAACATGGATACGGAGGCCTCTGGGACAATATGGGTGGGATGGGCTTCAGTCCCCCAACCATCAAGAGATCCCTTGCGGGATGCTGGCGGGGACAACGTGAGGGTTGCAGTTGGGAAGAAGACCCAGGGGCCTAATCCACGCCTTCTAATCGTTCAGGAGTAGACGCGACAGACGGAGTTAGACCATCACCAGAAAATCTGCATCGACGTCAACTGCCCCGCAGCATCTTAATGGACCATCCACCAGTCGTCAAAGAGTCATTCCATGTCAAATCATCCCACTGATTCTGCCTTGACCCGTCACATTTTCATGAAACTTGGTGTGCTATGGGTGACAAATGTATTGGCCGGTGTTGATGGGTATATAGAGCCGTCCATCGGCAGCGGGAGAAACTGACATCAGGTTACGATCAAGTTACGAACCCTGCCGCTATTAGAGGTGCGTCGGTCGGGAGTCGAGACTGGGAGGGTGGGGGTGGGGATGGGGAGAGCATGCGAAGGAGGGAGACCAGATTAGAGGGGGGGAGTCCTATGTGTCAGGAGATGGTTAAATAGGAAAGCGATACAGATTATTTGGGCTTCGTCGGCTAAGAAGTGCAAGGTCACGGGCATTTTTAAGACTCGGAATTTGTGTATCACTTCGATTTCACAGTTATCTGTGATGCGTGTTGGCCGCGCTGTAAATGTGTCAGTTGTCAGATCATTCTTTTATCGATGCAGTATTCCATGCGACGACGATACATGAATAATAATAATAATAATAATAATAATAATAACAAATAGTAATCATAAATAATACAAATAATAAATAAATAATAGTAAATAAATAATAAATTAATTGGAAATAAATAATAAATTAATTGTAAATAAATAAATTGTAAATAATAGTAAATCAATAATAAATGACTAATAGTGATAATAAATCAATAATAAATAACAGTAAATAAATAATAAATGACTAATAGTGATAATAAATCAATAATAAATAACAGTAAATAAATAATAAATAACAGTAAATAAATAATAAAATGATAATTAATAATAAATTAATAATTAATTATAATTAATTATAATAAAAAATAATGAAAACAATCCGATCGGATGTATGTGTTCATTTCATATTTGACTCGACAATATTAACAAGAATGAAAGCCATGATCCGACTGTGGTCCGATCGCGATGTTCAAGTCAGGCGTGAAAGGCGTCATTGAGGTGGGCCGTATCTCGGACATCATTGCTGAAAGAAACCATTGTCTTCGCCGCTCGCTAGTTTTTCACTTCCAGCAATGACTTCCGAACAACTTCAACACAAATGCACGTTATTGTATCGTTTGATGTGTCGGTTATGAACAAACTCCAATGTTACTGGCAGCCAGAGAGGTTTTGAAGGCAAGTTAAGAGGAAACCCAGTCCTCAGCTGCCAAAAATGGGGTATCAGTTGTCATTTTATTTCATGTCTTTGTGTGCTTGCTAACGTCATGAAAATTATTTGGGGTGCTCTTCAGTGTAGCTACCTGGATTAGAGTTACTTAATTACGAAAAATTGAGAGGCTAGGTAGTGAAAATAAATTAATAATCAAGATGGATCACTAATTTTTAAAATTTATACGTCAAGCCATGCCCACCATCACAACACATGGATTCACATTTTTGAAGGACATACTTCACATGTTATGATCGAGATGGAATGGAAAAGAGCACAATTTCGACACCTAACTTCGCGATTTATTTTCATTACCTAGCTTCTCAATTTTTCGTAATTAAGTAACTATAATCCAGGTAGCTACACTGAAGAGCACCCCAAATAATTTTCATGACGTTAGCAAGCGCACAAAGACACGAAATAAAATGCCAACTGATACCTTTTTTTTGGGCTGCTCAGGACTGGGTTTCCTCTTAACTTACCTTCAAAACCTCTCGGGCTGCCAGTAACATTGGAGTTTGTTCATAACCGACACATCAAACAATACAATAACGTGCATTTGTGTTGAAGTTATTCGGAAGTCATTGCTGGAAGTGAAAAACTAGCGAGCAGCGAAGACAATGGTTTCTTTCAGCAATGATGTCCGAGATACGGCCCACCTCAATGAAGCCATTCACGCCGTACTTGAACATCGCGATCGGACCATGGTCGGATCATGGCTTTCATTGTTGTGAACATTGTCGAGTCAAAAATGAAATGAACACATACATCCGATCGGATTTTTTTCAGTGTGAATAATAATAATAATAATAATAATAATAATAGTAGTAGTAGTAGTAGTAGTTTATTATTATTATTATTATTATTATTATTATTACTATTATTATTATTCATGCATCGTCGTCACATGGAATACTGCATCGATAAAAGAATGATCTGACAACTGACACATTTACAGCGCGGCCGCCAACACGCATCACAAATAACTGTGTGAAATCGAAGTGATACACAAATTCCGAGTCTTAAAAATGCCCGTGACCTTGCGCTTATTAGCCGCCGAAGCCCAAATAATCTCTCTCTTTCCTATTTAACCATCTCCTGACACATAGGACTCCCCCCCTCTAATCTGGTCTCCCTCCTTCGCATGCTCTCCCCATCCCCACCCCCACCCTCCCGGTCTCGACTCCCGACCGACGCGCCTCTAAGAGCGGCAGGGTTCGTAACTTGATCGTAACTTGATGTCCGTTTCTCCCGCTGCCGATGGACGGCTTTATATATACCCATAAACACCGGCCAATACATTTGTCATCCATAGTACCAAGTGTCCTTACCTAGTTATGAATGAAAACCACAAAGATTTTTTTTTTTTTTTGCCTGCAATTCAGAAGTAATGAAAGTTCAAATTTTTATGAAAAATTTCTGCATCTTGAAGTAGTTAAGCACTATTTGCTCAGGAACTAGATGAGATAGAGACCTGTGCAATGTCTCACTTCAAAAGTCTCTTGATACTTTTTTTCCCCCCATATGGTGGCTGTGAACTCAAGGCCATTGTTTTTTGTTGAACCCATGAACATTTTAGTGACATTATGCAACCTTCTTTTCACCTTCTGGTAAAGAAAAACCCAACCATTTGGCCTACAGGGATTCACTGTGCAAAGTATATCAGTAGAAGGAATCCAGAGCACATCAGCACATGGTGAAGGGGAAATAAGAAGGTTCTGATGGGTGCAGAAATGTCATTTTCTAGAAATTTTGCAAAGTTGTGAATACTCTATCTCAACAATGTCAAATAGCCAACAGCTGTCCACAAGATATCTCTGCAGGTGATGTAGAAATCTCATGTCATGAGTTCCCTTGGGTTGATGACCTTGTCTCTCATATCTCCCATGGTGGCCAGTATCGGAGGATGTGTGTCACGCTGCTGGTGTGGAGGCAGGGAAAATGAGTGTGCAACCAGGGTTAACAATAACAACTTAGGTAGACAAATGTGGCCGTTTCTGTACTTTAAGCTCCGGCTCCATGTGATGCCAGAGTGTGCGTGGTTGCATTTCATCAGTGAGAAATTCTGCACAATAATTTACATTGCAACCTTTGAAATATTGCTTTTAAATGGAATATCTATGAAGGTGGACCCTACAGGCTGTGAAACCTTAATATATGCATGTCAGAAGCCATTTTCATGTCATGTGTGCCATAAATGATTGCTCAGAAATTTCGCTGTTTCACCCATTGCTGGCACGATTCAGGGCAATCTGGTGTAGGATGGTATGTTGGTTCAAGGCTTGCTGCATAACTCATGGAATGCAGGAGAGGCAATGAAGGAAGTTGTTGGCCAGTCACTTTCTGCACGAGGTGCACAATTATCTGGGAAATGGAGTGCATGTTGACCAAGGGGTACGTCATAGACCTGCCAGGTCTGCCTTTCCTCCACCTCCAGCACCTCCACCTCCAGAATCGGGTTGAGCAGCGGTATCCATGCGGCATTATTCCTGGTTGATGTGTCCCTGTAGCAATTCCAGAATGCCTTTATAGCCTCTGGTGTACCCCTAATTGGGCGGAACACCCTCCTCCATGTTCCTCCTCCATGAAGGAAGGTGGTCTGCTATGGAAGTCGAAAGTGAATGGTCCTCATTTGGCTGGCGGGTGAAGACGACATGAGGAGCCGTGGTGCATAGGGGCATATGTCCTTGACAAGGAGATTTGGGAAAAACACAAGAAACCGTTGCACTATGATCCCTGCAGCCTAGCTGTTTCATATCCTATGCTTACGTAGAGCAACATGATTGCATTAATTACCTGCAGCAACAAGTTACAAATATCCATAGTGACAGAGATATAAAACATTGAAAATTGAGATATGCCCCTTTGCTCCCAAGATGAGTATCTTTGCCCCTTTGCTTGCCAGGCACTGTCACCGCCCCTTTGAATGCATAAAACATCATGAAAATAGTTGTTTTCCCCTCACTCTTGCTACTGAACCTCAACAATTGGCCTGGAGTATCTGTTAAGATTGGGAAATGAAGAATGGGATGTGATTAAAAATTTACTGGAAGAATAGTAATGGTCTACATCTACACAGCCATACAAAATATTATATCACTGATATAATATCACTTCACACCGAAGCAGTGGTAGCGGAGGGGATTTGGTATCCGGCTGCAAATCGGGAGGTCCAGGGATCAAATCCCCAGGCCGGCAACTCTTACCGTGGTTTTCTGTGGTTTCCCACGGTCACCCCCAGGTGAATACCGGAGTTGTTTCCTAATCGTAGGCCACAGCCGCTTCCTACCTTTCCTATCCATGTCCCACACTGGAGGAGGTGCGGTGTTTGTGGGAGGTCTCTTACCCGCACCTAGAGGGTCGTCTTTCAACCTAAGCCCTCTGGAGGACTGCACACGGCCTCCGCCATGAGACATTGCACTTGCACCACTGTCCCCCCTCCATCCTAGCACCGGAGAGATTGAAAATGGTCGAAAAACCTCCCCCCTATATAAGCCTGAAGGCTTCAAGGGTGTAATAAATAAAATAAAATAAAATAATATCACTTCACGTAATGTGAGCAAAAGTCAACAAATCAAATTTTCACTCCCACGTCTTCTTCATTACACATGCAGTCTTCGTTTTCCTCCATACTTTCCCCATCTTTGTCATCAAGGATGCCAACGTACCATGACAAATTTTGCTGGCTCCTCCACTCGTCACCAAAACTCTTTGCCAATAGCATGGCCACATCTTTTTTTTTTAGCTGGCTGAAGATGCTTTTGCATTGGCACTTGCCTCATCCTGAATTTGGGTGCTCTTCTCCGCTGCAATGATTTTGCCACTGAGTCCGCAAAATCACCACGGTAATTTGGCACACCAGTGACAGTCAATGGATTCCGCTGAATCAATATTCTCTTCATTTCACTTATGCCCCAAGTTTAGCATAAGTCATGCATGCTGCCTTCCAGTCATATAGGAGCCAATCCTTCTCAATTTGTAGAACTGTGCCGACCTGTTCATAGAGGGCACAATATTCCTCTGGAAGTGTTACGGTGGTCTTTCTCCTAAGCAACTTTTCAACTCTCCCAAACACACGGTCAGCAGGAAGGAAGGAATGGCCGCGTACCGGAAAGGTAACTAAGATTTCAGTCAGTGTTTCAGGAGCCTTCGTCTTTAGGAAATGCATCAACATATGAATAATGTGAGAGTTCTTATTCTGCCCTCCACATCCATCACAAAATAAGCGTAGCATTTTCACTCCTGCAAGGTCTGCGTAGGTGCACAGAAAGTGGTACAGTGCAGAGCCTACTTAATTCGGTCCCCGCCCTGCTTGCACTTCCGTCCAGTTGTAAAATTTTGGTTGCACCGATGACGTGTCAACACATGTAAGTGAATAGTAGTTAATCTGCCGACCGTAAAATTGCTCTTGTATCGGCACTTTCGGCAGGGGCTGCACTTGTTGCAGATCAAAGCAGTAGGTACGACTACTTTCTGGTGGATTCTTGAGTGCATCATAAAAAGCTTTGGCACGTAACTTGTGTACACGTTTGGCAATCATGGCCTCCAATTTGATGGCACCTGTTTTACTCGCTATTTCATTGTCCAGTCTTGTACAGAGGCTGCAAACATCTGACGATGGTGCCCTGAACCCAATGTTATATTCGCGGAGGAAAATTCTCCGAAACATGTCTTATGACACATGATGCTCACAGGCATGCGATTGTACATACATCATATGCAGACGAGCAATAGACAGTTCCGAAGAGAGAGATATCCGTCGTGATTTCGCCCTGTTGTAATGGCTTTCAGTAGCCTGCAACTTGCCTATGAATTGTCGAACATGATCCTTCTTGCTCCTTGACCGGTGGGACACTCGGTCACCACCACGTCTTGATTGGGATGGGCTGACACCATCGTTGATGTTCTTCAGAATCCCACGCAGCCTTTTTCCACCTTTTGCATGTCCAATTGCATAAATGAAGAACACACGGCAAACTTTAATCCTCCCATGTGCAGCAGTAGGAAACTAACAAGAGACACAACCATGATCATTCTGGTGCTCTTCTACAACATGGGCTCATGGCGACATACTGGTATGACATGATAGGTTTTATTACTTATGTATTTGTATTATTTGCATGAAATGATTACATTACACTACTTACCGTGAATGTTTCTTGAAGGGTGTGCCTTTTTTTGCTCGACGAACCCGCAGTGTCTCGCTGTCTCTTGCGCATTGGCAGCTTCACGTGCAAGTAGATTGCCACCCGCCTGTCCTGTTCGGCCTTCGTGGGGAACTGGTAAATTTGGGCCCTAGCTGCATCTATGTCCTTTGCAGTTACCAGATCGCATTTATAAACTCCCTTCTTGTGCTGGCAGGGACATGACTATCTCCAGCGGTGGAGGACCCTTGTACCTGATTTGAAAACCAACGTATTACATTATGCTAACGTGACACAGTCTTGTAGGCAGCGGCGTAACCACGGTTTTGAGCTGGGGGGGGGGGNCGCCCCACCCCCCTTTTTGGTCGGAAAAATATGTATGTATGGCATAAGCTGTATGTCGTTGTACAGGAGAGGAGTTGAATTACTTTTCCTTCGACATTCTCAAAGAAATACATGTAAAATGAGAAGAATGTAGTTTAATAGGCACAAAAAACAGCGGAAGGGGCACGTAATTTGCTATCCAACAACATTGATATGAGATGCATGAAATCTGATATATTACATCTTCGTTTTGTGCCACTACGTCTACCCCTGTATTTTCTTACGGTACCCCATTGGTTTTTATACTGTCCTTATTCCTTTTGTTCGGGGAAGTTGAATCCTTAGATCCTCGTTGTGTGACGTGATTAAAGGGTTTTAGTATTAAATCGTCATCTTTGATTTGGCCTGTACTAGTGCTAGGCTGTTGCATTTCGACATAATCTTCTGCCAGGTTAGTTAATGTTACTACATTGGATCGAAATGTTAAAGACTCGTCAAATAAGGATTCTACTTGTATTGCCCTTCTGCCTTCAATATCATATCTACGCACACTAGGGGTAAGATTTTGGAATTTGGGGTGGAATTTTGGAACTGAAGTGTCTCTTTTCTTCATAGCACATAACCTGAAGCTTTTAATTATCATGAGACCGCATAATTATGATAACAACAACTATTGCCATCATACTCGTAGATGCCCATAAATACGTAATTGAAGACTGCCACATTGATCCATCATTATTACTATCCATCCATGATGTTTCCGGAATTTCTTGTAATGAATCCAACTCGTTCTGCAATAATAATATTGCATAGCTATTGGTCGATCCATGTTCTTCTTAAATTGAGTGGATGTCCTCGACATAAAGGACTGATTTCGAGACAATGGATCTATCCAACTACTTTCTTCTGGTGTTAAAACACTTAAAATACGTGGAACTACTATGGATTGAATCAATGGGCAACCACTTGGTTGGTTAGCGATGTTGCGCCATTACCAATGACGCTACCATTTATTCTGTCTATGAATGCTTCAGGATATTCTTGTAGAATTTTCATGCAAACAATGTTCAGTTGATTCTTAGTGGGCTTCAGGCATATGGCCTTGATACCGTCACAAATGATCCGAACCATTTCTCGGCGGTCACTTGGTTGCCGACGCTTTCCCGACTTGCAGTCAGCCATCAGCTGTGGTGAAAATTTCCTCCATGGCGGAGAAAAAGACAGCTGCCACTCCCCCCTAATGGATGTTGAGGCAACAGCTGGTAGCACTGTCTGCTGAGATGTTACCTTGTCCTGACCAGCACTGGTACAACATGCGGAAGCAATAAACTGATTAGTTGACATTCGTTTGTGATGGCATGGCATAGAGACGAATTTTTAAAATCCCTACACCAATGCTGGCCATCTACTGCCAGAGGTGAAGCCTATGTGAATAGGGCATAAAAATTGCAACAAAACTAGTGGCCCACATGGTTGATTCAAACTGTGGGAATTTTCCATCACAAATTTAACAAAAACATGTTCAACTGACCAGATGCACAGCGGCCTTGCAGTGATGACGAAATCTTTCTCAAAAAGAGATTCGGCAGCACACCCTTTGAGGTCCTCTTCCACTCTCAAGAATGCCGCCAGGTCTTCTTCAGAGGTGTTGGCAGTTACACCCAACTCCTCAAGCCGCTGCCGACATGCACTCTCCTGCTCATGTGTCACGCCTGGCATTGCTGCCCTCACTTCCTGGATAACTAAATCCATCATCTCCTGCAACGAGAGCGACCATTATTAGTGTCATGTAATAACCGCAACATTTTTGTGACATCTTTTATGCAAGGTAAAAGGTACTTACTCCTCTATTTATTGTAGTGCAAGTACGGTCCGTTCAATGGCACGGTTGTTATGCGACAGCATGTTTCAAAATTACAAAGCTTCTACCTTGCATGTCATATTGGGCCAGTGTCTGATGGGTGCAAGCTAGTCTGGTCCAGCACAAGCAAATAATAGGATCTTTGCTTTTTGTAATTTCGAAAATGCCCAAATCATGCAAGTAATGACCCAACCAGGGTGACAGAACAAACGCTACATAATTGCTGTCTGTGTGCAACAGTATTGCAACAATCTCTCCCAACAATAAATTGGGAGGACCTGATTTTTTTGACAATTACAAATTGTCCACGCTTGTACTCAATTCCATGAAGTATGATGGTCTCCCCAAGGACCAGGTCATTAATTGATGGCAAGTACTCATTCCTATGTACAGCCATTTGGATATTTTCACTGTACATATCCAAGTGAAATGGACTGCCTACTGCCATGCTCACAGATGGCGGAAAGAGCTGACCTGCACTACAGTATGCCTGAAGGAGTTGATGGTGTTCAGCCATGAGGGATGTACAATTGATTGATTCTGATACACTGCTTCAAGTAACTGTGTTTACTTTCGAATCTCATAGTCCACACATTTAATAAAGGGCCAAACTTTATTATCAACAGAGGATAGTGCAGCATGTAGTGGTGCTTCGGGCGTAAATTGATGTCTCGGAAAAGTACCTTCCTACTATCAACATATTCCTCAATGAAAATCCTAACATGTCGCCTGCTCCTCTGAAATAACTGGTGAGCATATGATTTCCACAATTTGCCTCAACTGCAGCAGAAGTTGCCATACTGGATTCTCAGTGTCTGTTATGTGCAAGCCAAGTATCAATAATGGTATTATCCTCAACAAGCGCCAATTCTGGATTTCATGACCACCAGTTCGGTCCCCTTTGTTTGAAATACGATTGGGATTGTCCCTGGCTTCATTGGCTCTGCACCGGAACTTATTCAAGGCCACATTCAGATTCTCATGTGTGAACCATCTCTTAGAGACAAAGTATCGCAGATAAATAGCAAGATCACACTGAACGATCCCCTCAAAAAAAATCGTGCGCAAGACAGGGAGGCAGTCCTGATTCACAAACTTGATATCCCTGCAATTCATTAAATATAGATCCTGATTTCACACCTTCCATGCTAGCATCTGACACTCCATTTTGCTTTTGCTCCAGCACAAATGACACAGCAGTGTCATATGACTCCTTCGTTCGCAGGGCAAATGAATCCGGAATGGGACATGCATGAAACTCACGCTTGGCCACAACGACAAAAGTAATGTACACTCCCAAAACTCTCCATGAAACCCCCAATACTGTGGCTGCCAAGATTATCGCCTGTGATGAACACAATCGAACCTTTAACTTTCGATGTAAATCCCAGATCCACACTCTCCGTCTCAATTTCCTTAATGTCCTCCACTAGCCTGCGATAGAAAGCCTCATGGCCAAATTTCTTGTAATGTTTCTCATGGCACAACATAGCCAACTGGATATTGTCCACCCTGGAACGGTTAAACCGGGGCGCATATTAACAAACTGTACATGGCTAGAGAGACAGGCGGCCTGGGCCCCGCCCTCCCTCGCTCCGATTGGTCCTGCGTCTGGCGCGCTTTTAAAAA
>KZ538742.1:0-32549 GCA_000934665.2 Catajapyx aquilonaris
CATTGTTGCCACTGTTGGCAAACAGTGGCAACAATGGAAGCACTCTGCACATGCTCGTGTTTGAATTGGCCCGTCGGACGGAGTTGCCAGGTAACGCACTACAACATAAGCAGCTTAGGCCGAATTTGTCAATAGCCGTTCGGACAAAAAAGTTGGACCACCCTGTATACTCGTATACGTCGGACCTGTCCATTTCTGCCTTGAGGGCCCGTTTGAATAATTATAATAATATGTCAAATCACCACTAGCCTTATCTATTTAAATCCACGCGTTCACGTCCCTTTAAGTCGGAAACGAACACATTCACAGTCAGAGCTGCAAACACGACGTATCAGGGTCGACATAAGGTCTGTCTCTTATTGGTCGTGCAGTCCTCTGCTGGTTGGGGGAAAAACCCATTTCAAAGAGTGTATGGCGTTCATTTTCGCACAATGAGCACGGTTCTATTATTAATGTGATCCGGGGGGGAAACTGTGGGGTCATGTGCCCCACCCAGGCGGCTCATAGATGTAATCCTAGGTGGTACCACACCTTTTCATTCCATAATTTGGTCTCTATGGCCAAGTTCCGTTTCATTGGGCTAGAGTTACACGCGCACACTGTCCGAGAGGGTAGGGGTGCAGCGTGGTTTAAGGACTTTCTCAATAATTTTCTTCTTCAAATGAAAAATACCGCATTATTAAGTCTGTTGACTCGTAAGCATCGTATTTATGGGCTGTTGCAGTTGACAACTCTTTGGATATGTCCCCCCCCCNCCCCCCCCCTCAAAAATGGGGTTTCTGATCGCATCGCTTCGTTTATCTGCCCAGTTGTATTTGATCAGCAACCTTTGACAGTGTGAAACTAACGAATGGCATGTCAGCAATCTGGTCCAATAAGTGTAAAAGAATAGCTATTATGAAGTTTCACTAGTAGCTAAAAAAAAGCCCAATAGAGTTAATCAATTTTCCCGCCATAGCGTTGCTCATTTGGTGGAACCAGAAATGCAGGAGTTTGTGAACGTGCTATAGGCTGAGTTTGAGCCGAAGCGAAATATCGCTTCAGCATTCATCATCGGAAACGCATTTTCGGACTAATATTTGTGCAGTAGTACGAAATACAGTCGGTGGTGTTTTCAGTATCAATATTTACGTACTTGACGTGGATCGATATATATAAATAGCCTCTTGAGGCCCACCACTCGTCTAACTTTTGCTATTTGCCGAAGGTGACTCTATTAGCTTTGTATCATCAACCTTTTGAGACACGGTAGGAAGTGGTTATGAAAGGACCATACTAACCAGTAAGTTTAGTGGGAACCATTTTTGTAGTCCACCTTCACTTCACAAGGCCCTTGCTGCTGTCTGATGCCAATGCTGTTTATGCGAGAATGAAAATGAGGTATTCATTTCTGCAATTGGGAATCAAGTGGCTGCTTGTACAGTACATTGTTAGTGTTTATTACTGTCGTGATCAAGAATGAGTCATAAGGAAGGCTACTGTACATGGTTAATTGCAAAACTCTGCCTTCCCAGATATCACAAGTTTCTTCCTTATGCTTACCAGTTATAGCTGTAGCTTTTTCCTTATTAATACACGACGCGGAGGGTGTTCCAATTGAAATGTCAACAGTGGTGCAGGGATTTTTTGGCATTACGCTGCTTATTTGTAGCAGTTAATTTTGAACAGAAACTCTTTCAAAACTTGTTAAATTTATTATTTTATTATATTTTGTTTACCCTTTTATGGGCCTAAATTTATTAGCTGATAATGTTAGGTTGCATGGACCCATCATTTTGTTAAAGCTTGCTAAAATGGCTTTTATAGTGCACGGTCGATACCTATTATTGTTCCAACGTACCTCTCCCAATCGGAAGTTTATTTTAATTCAAAGCATGGGTTGTTGATTTACCTCAGCCTAATATTAGAAGCCAATGATTTTGATAACCATAATAAAATTAATTATCCAAAATTATCTTCCTAATAATCAGCTTAATACGAAAAAGTCTCTCATCATTTCGACATTTCAATTGGAGCACCTTGTATGTGTGTGCGTAACCCAATAGGCTACCACATACATAGTCATAACCTACAGAGATTTGAGTGGCAATGAAGCTCAATACTAAAAACATGTAGTCAAATGAGTTTCGTGCCTGGGACCAATCCTTTGAAAGGGCATTTTCTCACGGCCCGTTGCTGAGGATTGGCATGTCTGATGGAATACCTACATATATCAATGACTCAATTATTTGAACGAAAAGTACAAGCAGTTGAGGAGTGATCTGAACCGGGCGGTCCTATCGCTTGCATTAACGAAAAACAGCAATTAATCAGTTGGAACTGGCAATAAAAGTGATGATTTGATGCGGAAAGGAAAGGAGAGGAGAAGCTGCTCAACCGACAACGCGCCCATTCTCCCATTTTCTCCATTCTGTTTCCCCCATCAAATACTCTTTTATAGCCAATTCAAAATGTTATTAATAGGTGCTATTTGTTAACGGGAAGCAGTGCGGTTCGGATTACTCCAGAATTTCCTGTACGTACTGTTCGTTAACAAAAGTGGCGCTATAACTTAATGCATGGGATTCTGTTACAACATGTCAACTCAATGCCAGAGCTGTCAACCATCCACGACTTACGGCCGGCGAATATGTTTTTTTTTTATAAATGTACTTGTCTGTAGCAGCACTGTACAATACAATTTCACTGTCTTTAATGGAAATTGGTGTCCATATATAACTGCGATAGTGTTTGACAAGCTTATTTCACAATTTGATCTGCACGGTATGTCCGCCCGTCATGTGTTTTGAGGTTATGAATAATTGATTAGCGATTTAGGACCTTCCAAATTTTGTGGGTTTTTACCGCAGAGCCCATGGGATCGGGAATCGGGACTATCGGAATTATTTTTCCATATAGTAGTGATGTTGATAGAGTGCGGTGTATACTTTTTGAAGGTTCACTCTGTAAATTAATGCTAGAGTGACCTATTACAGATTGATGATGCTACTGTCGGGTTGACACCTACCGCTGTTATTTTTCATTATTCGAAAAGTAGAGTGTTATTACATATTCCCAAGTGCTGGGTAAGAAAATTAGATAAGCAAGTGAAAATGTTATATTAAGTGGCAGAATGCTGACATGCTGACAACTATAGTGAATTATTTCACGAAAATATATAAAAAGTTTTCGCATACAGTGCAACATATAGAGGAGAAAAGTCACAATAGGACGGTGTAGAAATGAACTTAATTTCCAGCCACGTGTTATTTGCGCGTCACTTATAGAAAAATTATTATGTGAGGCACTTCTGCAGCAGCTGTTGCTAGGCCTCCTGAAAGAGCATTGGGAATATGGAGCTTCATGCATGTTTAATCCAACACTGCATATTCCTTTAGACTGATTAGCGTAACATAAATGTTCTTACCTGAAATTCTGTCAGCGAATCGGAAAGTGGGTACGAAAGGAATTAATCACCATTACTGAAGATGGGGCAGGTGTCTTGATTTAAAGCGACTTGTGACTGAGCTATGCCAGGTACTAGTGTTGACAGTTACCAAACATTTAGGGACTTTCCCACATGTCCAGGAAAAGACTGCATGGGTTTTCTGGGGGGTTTGAAGTAGAGTTGCCAGACGCAAAAGGAACCAGGAATATCCCACATCCACGTTGAAAAAAATCTCCACTGGCTACTCTACTTATCTTCATGGTAAACATAGGGACTGGGGAGGTGGCTGAAAAGTTGGAAAAACCCACCTAATACCCGCAGTCTTTTCTTGGTTCCCCCCCTAGACTTTTTCGAGGAAAAAAGTCTCATAGAACGGCTCTGTCTGTGGACAGGTATCAGACAGACAGACAGAGCCGTGCCATAATAAGACTTTTTTTTGGATTTTCGGGTTCCGGGTTCACTCTATCCACCCCAAAGATATCTGCTGTATATTACTCTAGATACATAACTCGCTATCCCTTTCCATACAAGTAAAGTGATGCCAATCACGCCCAAAGTAAAGATGACGTCATCGTTACTTTGGGCGGGGCAGCAGAAGCTGCCATAGGGGCGACCCCTGTGCTGATGGGCCGGACCGCAGTGGGACGTTTCCAGGGGCGCGGGGCATCCCTTGAAGATGCCCAACTATAGTTACAGGCCTCCACGGCAGATCGATCCAAGTCGCCCAAAGCCGCCATCTTTGCTTTGGGCAACTGGCACAATCCCCTAGCACAAACTGGAATCACTTTTTCTTAGCAGTTATGTATCTAGAGTTATATATAGCAGAAATCTTTGATCCACCCCTTCCACCTGCCTACCTGGCTGCTCCCTCCCCCCCTCCCCCAGATCACCCTTTCCCCCCTCCGTGGGACAATAGCAGTAAACGAAAAAGTACGTTCACATGATTTGCCAATCTTGTTTATTTTCTTCTTCTTCAGAATAGCAACTGATGAAGGTGTGAGAACAAAGTTTATTTTTTCGGGCATAAAGTCCTGAAATTTTAAAATCAAGTGGGCAGGGACGCGAAAAATACCTACAGTACGTATGTGCTAACAATAACGTTTTATTTTGTGAAAATATGCGCGAAAGAGTACTTACCCGGAAAAAGCTGCGCTTTCCTCTCATCTCGAACTTCTCTTCTGAAAAAGTCGGAAAAGACGAATTTTCCTGGGTGTCAAGGTTACACTGTGCACGATGTAGTGTACAGTGTTGGACAATAATCGAGGTATACTTCCAGCGACATGTTCCGAAGCGGCAGAAGACGGAATCTTGCTCGCCCGGCTTGCAGTATCCTTATCTTCGATTCCTTCTTCTGCCGCTTCGGAAAATGTCGCTGGCAGTTTCCTCGATATATGACCAGAACTGTACAGAAGGTAATGTTTATGTCTTGTAATAATTTTGTTCATTGTAAAAAGTGAGGTTTCTTTGGAAATGTATAATGGTTGTCACGGAGTTTTAAAAATACATTGTCAAGTCCCATTCATTGCCAGATTCGACCTTCGAAGCACACAGTATTAATGATAATAATCAACAAAAATGTGCAAACGTGATAGGCTGTAACAAAATCGAGAGCCTCGTTCTCAACGAATATAATGGCCCAGAAAATGGAAATATCGCAACTTCGTCTTGCATTCTTTGGCGTTACAAAATGGTTTTTCTTGCGAGTTTTCTTGTGTCAAAGGAGCGCTCTTTTCGACCGCCGCCCCGATCAGCAGTATAGTATAGCGCCGGTAAAGTCACTTTTGTGAAAGAAAACCATCGTCGATGAAAGGGACAGAGAATGCATGTCTGAGAATTTGATATAATTACTCGTATGTGCCGCTGGCTCAACTACACCGAGAACCTGACACATCTTGTTTGCAGCATTGATTGTGAACATCGGTAGACACCGCAATGTAGAGCTCCTATTTCAGTATTGCACGGTCAAACTCATGACTAATCTCTAAAATACCTGACTGGGTTTAACCTGAAGAAATAAGGTACCATACATGATGTTTGCACGAAGCTATTTGAGTTTTTGGTGAATAGTTACAACTGTGCCACATGGTTTGTCCGTGTCAATGAGGTTTTTTCACTCTTGAGATTAAATTGTCAGCCTAGTCTGACCTTTTTGAATGCTTGAAGCACAAAAACACATCATATGTCACTAGATGCTCGTAATTGTATTACAGAGTCCGTGTAATTTGACAAGTACAACGTAACAACATGTCTCCGATATTTCACACGAAGTTGGAAAAAAGTTGCTGCTAAGGTATAGCTGAGAGATCCACCTGATAGCCTATGCTAGGCCATTGAAAGTCAATGTTGTGTTAGCCTGTTTTTTATCAAGATGTGATGGATTGAGACCATGCATTGGGAAATGAAGTTTGACATCCCGCCTCCACCTCCCTTCCCCACCCTCAGATGAATGGTCAAATATAGACTTCCAATACAAGCAAAGTGTTGGGGCCTATACTTGTGCATCCCAGATTGCAGCAAGGCATGATTTATAAGCAGATCCTTTCTTTCATTTCAGGGGTTTCGGCAAGCAAGGATTCCAGTGCCAAAGTAAGTATCGCTAGCAGAAGTGATGATCAGGTGGACCGTCAGACGCAGTTTTAAGTAGGTGCTTAACGTAGGTGGTAAGTCACGTACCGTATACGAGCGGCGTTCAAGAAGTTCTTTTTTACTTGACCAAGAAGCAAATAATGATACAGACGAATTAACCTTTTGTGGCCTACGATCGGCATATGACGATTTGAGTTTTATTTTGGAAAAAGGGCAGATGTCACTAAAAGTGAATTTCCCAGGAAAGACATAAATGTGTCTGTCTCGGCCATTGCTCACAATGTTAATTTGAGAATTAGATTTTGATTTGCGACTAGTAGAATGCCCTTTTGGCTTGAGAATTTTTCCACGTGAGCGTCAGGGTTGCCAGATGAATACTGACGTGGTAGTTTGAAATTGGGAATTTCTTGACATCTGCCCTTTTTCCAAAAAACTCCTCATTTGAGATTTGCCCGCGTAATTCTTCCTATGCAGAGGGCAGAAGTGACTTCAGTGACATGTAAACTGCTCAGCTGCCATCTCATGGATGATATCTCAACTGCCATGCATTTGTCTTGCACCTGAGCACCTCTGCTTGCACCACGGTCATATAAGTAAGGTCTGGTCACTCCCACCCACCCCCTGCCGAGGCATTTTGCAGCGGGTGCTCCCCTGAGACCGCCATGAGACATTTCGGAGGCCAGGATAAGTGGCGACCCTACCGGACTCAGGCTGAACTTCATAGGTACGAAAGGGGAGGGCCCCTTTCTTACCTATAATGTTCAGCCTGAGTCCGGTAGGGTCGCCACTTATCCTGGCCTCCGAAATGTCTCATGGCGGTCTCAGGTGAGCACCCGCTGCAAAATGCCTCGGCAGGTGATAACGCCAGAACGTAGTATAAGTGTCCGTAGGCTGGCTTGCACCAATGNCCCCCCCCAAAAAAAAAAAACACACACACACACACAAACAAAAAAACAGGCTGCTCCTGCCTGAGATGGCCTGACAACTTGGGACACTTTCCAAGTGCCACTCACCGATTTTCTGGAAATTCGGCGCATTGGCCCACCCCAAGGGATGAAAAACGCACCTATCAAGTAGTTACCTGCTCAAAATGATCCTGTGACCCCTTTTTTGGATGACAGAGGTCAACTCGTCAAATTCCAACCGATTCTCTTGAAATTTGGTGGATAGCTAGCCCATCCCAAGGAATGAAAAACGCACGAAAAGTGACACGCTCAAAATGATCCTGTGACTCATTTTTGAGGGGGGCAGAGGTTACGGGGAAGGTGGTGCCAGTGGGGTTTGGCTGAAACTTAGTCAGTTAATAGACCTTGACCTCAGGGTCAATTGTTCTGAAGGCCGAAAAAATCTTCCGTGCCGTTTGGTCGCTAGAGGCGCTCAAAGTAGTAATTTCAGGTGTCTCCTATCGGCCTAATTTTCATGTATTTGTAGAGTTTTATGAACTGAGTCGAATGAGCCATGTGGCGATTTTCTGTGACGAACCATTTGGCAATTATTGTTATGTTGCACGTGTACAATCCCACTCATGATCCCACCATACAGACTTCAAGCTCTGACGTTGAACTCGATTGCGCGTCTAGAGGCAAAATGGTTGGTCACAGAAAATCGCCACATGGCTCATTCGACTCATCTCATGAAACTCTACAACATACATGAAAATTAGCCCGATAGGAGACACCTGAAATTATGACTTTGAGCGCCTCTAGCAGCCAAACGGCACGGTAGATTTCTTCGGCCTTCAGAACAATTGACCCTGACGTCAAGGTCTATTAACTGACCAAGTTTCAGCCAAATGCCAATGGCGCCACTTTTCCCATAAGATAATTTGCCACATGTCCATTCTGACCTCGCCGATTTTCTTGAAATTCGGTGCATTGGTAGCCCACCCCAAGGAATGAAAAACCTACACATAGTTACCTGCTCAAAAGACCCTGTGACACATTTTTGGGGGCAGAGGTCAATGCACCGAATTACAAGAAAATCGGTGAGTGGCACTTGGAAAGTGTCCCTTGTGAGTCGAGGGGTTATTCACTAAGTGTAGTCCGTGTGCACCTTCGTATATAGTCCGAGGGTAGTCCGGGGGGTAATCCGGGCAGTCCGAGGATTATTATTCATTAATATCTCTCTTCATCAAATTTCCGGAAAAAGGGAAAAAGAACTCCGGCCCGGGGGTAAGGCAATGGCTCAAAAACTTCGTCGTCAAAAGGTTAAAGTCCCTGAGATTACCATGGTGATTGGTATTTTTGTGAGAAGTGTCATATCCATCATTCATTATTATCACGTTCGCGTTGGGAACCACAAATGCTGACGGAAGGGACAGATCATTTGTGCTCACAAGAACTTGGACCATTGGGAGAACGATCCGGACTACTTTTTTGTGGTAAACAAACTCCACCATCTGATGATGGCATTGTCCCTTCCGTCATTAAGAACTTTGTAAGGCCTCACAACTTGAGGCTCTTCACATCCGCGAATTTACCATCGTGGATCACCTTCACACGTATGAAGATCTCGACAGGCAGATGCAGTTTCTGTGGGATTGCATCAGGGCACGTTTTATGGTTGAAAATGCGTGCCTGTTTATTTGCATGCAGCATGTAGGTTCACAGCGTCATGGTCTGGTAAAAAAAACACAACATTTTGAACGCTCCTCGTTGGTGTATTACAGGTAAATAAAAAGTACAGGCTCACCGCCATAGTTATTCAAAAATAGTTTCAAAAGGGGCTTTCAAGAGAGCCTCCACTGCGAAAATTTGTGGTTTAAAAATAAAATGAAAACAGAAACGAGTAGCGCTGATGATTGGCAAGCGTTTTTTAAAAGCCTAATTAGGTCTAGTTCAAAAATTAATCCGTGTTTATAGCCTTGCATGGTATGCATCATGTCACATTATGAGGATAGAGCGGTGCGTGTTAATAATTTATTTATAAGTGAGGAAGCTTCCATAAAACATAAGATTTTGACACTTTTTGGTGATGTTTGCACTACCTGCAAATCGTTCCGGGTATTTCTCCACGCATTTGGCGTGACCCGTTTTAACACGCTCTGTATACGTTGTACGCTGAATCTCATAGTTGAGTGATTTTTTTGCATGTGAAAGAAGAGGATATCGACAAAAAATTCGTGTAAGCGCCTCAGAGAACTCATCCAAAGTTCCAAACTCTTGCCATACGGAAAATCTTCTGCCATATCCAGGGATTGAACTGGGGGCCGCAAAGTGTCCGACACTGCATATCTCTCTCTTTCTCCCTCTCCATTCTCTTTGTATTACCTACTCAAAGAGTTATTAATCACTTGCTCTTTGTGAATAAAAACAATTAGGGTAATCTTAGACTGAGAAATCCAGATCTGCCAATATAGTTTTCATTGGACAAAGCGGCGCTCAGCACAATAGCTGGGGGATTGTGAAACACCCTGTATATGCCGGAACGTTCTCTCGTAGCTGTAATTGCCGGCTCTCTAATTCCGGTTTCATAGAGGATTGAAGATTCGAGCAGTATATATGGTTAAGTTAGAGATGCAAATAGCTACTCCAATCCGATTATGAAGCACCACAGGAAGCCGTATATCCATAAGGTAGCGTGAATTAAATTACAGCACCGCAATGGCAGTTTCCACAGATGACGCGGCTGCAGTGGGACAAAGATCTATCTCATTAGGCGAGCACCGCTGATTCAGAATAACTTGGTGACTCGCGGATATATCCATGGCTGTCTTTGTCACACACACCTTCAGTCCACGCCCACATTTCACACCGTCCCCAATAGAGGTCATTCAACTGGCAAACCTTTGCAATTCAGTTATCAAGAACTTTTTGAAAATATAAAAGCGCTTAAGCGTATATGAAAGTTCAATGTGAACGGCTAATTTTCACTGTTTCACGACAGCACTATTTTCACAGCAGGTGGGTAGGTTAATTCTGTCCCATCGTTGTAGATAATTACAAGATTATAGACCTAGATCTGCCAGTCTTGATTGTGTTTCCATGGAACATTTTGGAAATGAAAGTGCGTGTTAGTAGTAATGAGCTTGAAAAGTTTTGACAAGTCCCGGCATTTGAGTTTCTTAATTGCATGCTCTCTTGGTCCCTAGATCAAATCGGCTTTTTCGCTTGTTGCCTACCACCGTCAGTTGTCACTACAAGCTTAATCCGATTATTTTGAGCAAATCTTTGGAATTTTTATGGTCACAGGTGGAGTTCATCCTTCCTGGCCAAAATGAATATTATATACGGGTGATTCTCCAAAAACTTACCAATACCATGTCCCGGCATAATAACTCAAAAATGGCTTGACTGAGAGAGTTGATTTTTAAGCATTTGTAGAAGCAGTTGACACCTAGCCATCCCCATGAAAACAAAGAAAAATATTAAATTAAGTTTTACTGCAAAAAAATATCTAAGGGCCTAAAATCACTATTCTTGGCATGTCCCGATCTCATTTTAAAGCATGATATATTTTCTTACAATTTTGTCATTAACATTAGACAATTTTCAATACTATAATTAAATGGTAAATAGTTGAAGGTATAAAACAACATTTTTAAAACGATTTATTCATTTGACATGACCTTGATGCATCACTCCAAAGTGTGTCCCGAGTTTTTCCGGAAATAAAAAGTGCACACTCCTGGCTCATTTTTCTATGTCACATAATAGCTTAAATGTTTTGAAATAACTGTGATTCCATGGCATGAAGGGTCTTCATGAACCCGCCGAAATCTCCATAGACAACGTTTGTTCTGGAAAGTGATATTAATCCTATTGCATGCATAGGTCATTCTTCTGGCTCCCGAACTCCTGGATATATTCACTCTCCTGGCATTAGAATATCAGAGTTAGTTCCCCATATTTTTCCCTGATTTGTGACCTCATATAGAGTAAGTGAGAATTTTTCCAGATTTTTAAAGCAAGTTTTGAAATTCATTAATTCTTGCTTTGAAAATTGGTAAGTTTTGGAGAATCACCCATACACAATTACTGTTGATACGTATGTAGTATTCAGATTGTTACATGGTCGGAGGGAAAATCCTTCTCAGTATCATCTTGGCAACAATAAAACGTAGGCTATTGTTGTGGACATAACTGCATTTCATGGAGACATATGGGACACGTTTGATTTTGTTCAAAATGCTGTCATGCTTTTCCTTGTGAAACATGATGTAAGACACCAGCATGAACAGCAAAATGAGAGAGATAGTGTTCCCTGTTACACAGTTGTTTTTGACTGCTATATAGTGGCACAAGTAATGAAGCCTTTGCGCGACAGAGGGTGCAAATGTAGGTAGGGTTGCGGTAAGTGGCAGGTAGCGCTCCATTGATTCACTTCTCCCTAAAGTTTGAAGATCAGTGTTGATTACTGGGAGGAAATATCATTAGGGCTGTGGTTAGACCAACAAGTGACTTTGGCAGGGCACTCATGTCAAAAGGAAAGTAATCTGGGAGGCTGGCTGGTAGAGGATGGGATGGTGTCGGGTTTTGCATTGTGAAATTGGCTGCAGGTTTAGCTGCTTCAGGAGGTTTGCTCTCCTCCGAATGGTCTACACCTTTAAATTGTGGTCAAGTAGCAGTGGGTATCAAGTATCAATTAATTAATTATCATTGCATTTAATGAGGGTGAAGTGGCCCCGGTTCGGCGAGATTGTGGGCTGCCACAGGCTGAGGCACTGTACCAGACATCTTGTCAGCTGTTGTGGTCGGACCTCATAGCGAGCAATTATTTGGCGCACTTGTTGAACCTGGTGCAGTAGTGGCTGGCTTAGGTCGCGATGTGATGTAACGCAGCTTTCTCCTGAAATCATTGCGTGATTCAACATATACGACTGGATGCTTATATCATCCTGATGCTCTTTGCATTTCTGTGCATCTTTCTGATACGTTGTATGCAACGCATCATATAGTGTTGTGAAATAATTGCAACACCTTGTGAATTTGCAACGTTCTTCCTGTTGTTTTTTTCTGCATTTTAATCGATTATAAAGCAACAGTCGTGAAATATTCCTAATAATTAACCATATTGTAAAGTAAAAACGCAGCTTGCTGAAAAATGTAACGTTCTATTGTGATAGTTGTTGTACACAAAAAATACAAAAGAGGCTGAAAAACGCTGCAATTATTTCTCACAAGGATGTATATGCCATAAGGTCACTGTTGGAGCTGGCTAACAATGCAGTGCCTCCACTCACGTGAGAATTGGCTCGATGATTGGAATTTTGCATAGTATGCCGATCAAGCTACTATAATCTGTGACAGACCTGGCCAAGTGACTGCTGATTGGATGCTGTTGCCATGGAGACTTATTCTCTTTACACGCTTGGTACTCTTCATCCTCATTTTAAAAATTTGGACTTGAATGTTCAGTCAGCATCAAGGGAGTCAGATTGCACTTCTTTATTAAAGTGAACACTATTGAGAGAATGTGCTGCCATGGCAATCCGCTTAGTGCGCGGAAGTGGTAGCAATTAAATCATGGTCACGACATATGTGGCCTAATAACACCGGCAGGAGCATCTATTATTAATGGTCACCAGCAGACGGACTTTTCTGCGTGGATGAATTTCCCATTACTATGGTCGCCTTTGTCTAAAATTCAATATGGCTTTTCATCTGCGAGATAAGATCCAGGGCTGTTCATGTGTCCTGGCCTGTAGAAAATTCCGATGGACGTGGGAAGCTCCAGTCATTTTCCAGGATCAGATGCGACCTGAATATTTTACACAGATTTAAATGTTAAAGTTGAAGGTTGCTGCCACATATTCCTCACCCTCTTCCACCTTGCAGTCAGTATATCAGTGGAAAATTAGTAGGTAACTGTGTAAGAATTAACGAAAACGTCAATGACCAGATGCCAGAATATAATGTTCATTTACGAAATCGTCGCCGCAATTTCTTTTAGAACAGTGACAGTTTGACCTCAAATAAGCGTGATATCCGACATGATGGACATGCCATGGTTATCCGAAATCACCAAGATTATCACGAATGAATTGTTGAAACGCAGAGTGAACTATATACATTGTGATCAGACGGAGCAAGTTTCAGTGATCAACCAATCCGAACCTTGTTGCATTTATTTATGGCATAAGCGCAGTGAAAATAGTCATGGTAGATTTGTTAGGCCTACGCGCGTCCATTGAGGGTATACCAATAGGGTATTGAATATTCAGCATTTGCGCTTGCTACTTGCCAATTCAATAATTAGATTGTGAACTGGCGGTCCATGCTGAATGGCCGGATAGGTTGGTGTATGCACGTATCTGCAATAATTTCTTTTCATTTTTCCAGTCTGTAGTTATGTGGTGCACAAGAGGTGCCACGAATTTGTCACGTTCAAATGTCCCGGGGCTGACAGAGGAGCAGATTCCGATGTGAGTATCGAATTTTTAATCGTTGTTACTGTTTTTGTCATTGTGCATGTTATGGGTTCAGTACATGCTATGGTCGCATAGAAAATAATTCCGTCTGCGATTTTGACTAAACCCTGGTATTTGCAGTCGCCTCGTATCATATTCGCGATGATCCTGCAGGTCCCTGTGCCTTGGGTGTGACGGCCCACCACACAGCCGCTATTAATCGGAGGGATCCCTAAATTCGGAAATTTCCATGCAGCTCCGCACAAAGACCTGCTGTCCGAGTGTCATCAAACCCGCAACCATTTGCGGCCGAAATGAACACTTCTTTTTTTGCACCGTAACAATCCCCCCCACCCATGTCCCCACTTTTGCCGGGTGTGTGGGGTCTGCGGGAAAGGGGTGGCGGGTAGGACGGCAGATCATGTCATTGCCATCAATGGATTGTTTGACCAGGTTCTTGTATCAAGCAGGGCTCGTTCCCCGGATCCACCCTCGAAATGATTATAGAGTAGTCTACAATCGGCCCAGGACTCCCGTTCCATTAGTTCCACAGGGTCAATCATCGGTCCCCAAACTGCTTCGAATGGATCTTTTTACCGCAAGCTCTTGATCTGGTTAAAGGCCGAACATGGATGTAACTTACTCATGGGAATGTACTGTACCTCAAATGTTAGGAGGAAACTAGTTACCCTGTGGGTAAGTTATACCTCCGGTGTCCAGACTAAAAGTTGGACGCCTCAGGGAGTAGCCCGTACTTTTCGGACGAATGTTCACGTAGCAAGACAATGCGAAAGTTGCGTATCCTATATACAGTATTAACACGTTTCCGTCATGTCGTGGCGCTATACAATTTCGGAAGGAAGCGGTATGCGCCATGTACTGATTTCCTTCCCAACTTCTTGTACAAAACATAGCTGTGTGTTGTAACGGGCATTTATGACTAGTTATTTCAAGAAAGGGCTGAGATGGTATTTCTTAAGGCACTGTACACCCTCTATCTTAATGCTTGGAGGCACAGTTTCAATAACTTGAAAATCCAATTACAAGCTTAGTATTTTACACAAAGTGAACGTAAATGAGCAGTATATTTCGCGATTTTGCTAATTAGCTGGCATATGCGTAGAGTGGGTATTATTCTTTTGCGGCAAATTCGCTTAGTAGGTATATTCTAGATCACAAAAAATTGCCGGGACCACGATCGATGCAACAAAAAAAACGCATGCATTTGGTTACAACACTGGGGTCGTTCGGCTGAAAGAGCGTTTTGCAGGAAATGAGCGAGAAAATAGAACGAGTGGCTAGCAATTTCGTGCCGTTCAGAATACCGCCGGAGATTCTGTCTACAGGGTGGACAGTAACGCGCATAATGGGCAGGCAATAAGGCCAAAAGTGTTACATAATTTTTCGAGAGGCTGGCAGGTGCAATAATCAGGTAAGTTTGTATGGAGATTGCACCGGTGACATGAGCACTGCAGTACTGACAACCAAACTAACTCTTCTTACCCTCCTAAATTTTGAAATTTTTTGGATTTTCTAATTCTGCTTGACCTATAGTGTTGTATCAACAGTTCAAAAAGAATTGTCCCAGTCATCCTGATGTGTGTGCTGCCCGTTCGACACACACCATGTAACTTACATGGTGTGTGTCGAGCGGCCAGCCCACACGTCAGGATGACTGGGACAGTTCTTTTTGCACTGTTGATACAAACATCACCTCTGCTGCTAATTTTCGCAGGGTTAAAATACAAGCCAAAAGTCGAAAAGACCGAAATTCCGATGCCACAACACCTGCATCCGGTCGTGGGTTGCGGGGGCCAGTCGCGGATCGTCGCGGCTGATATCAGTGATATGTAAATGATTGATTAAATTTGATTCATAAATTGCTACACAAAATCGATTTCGAAGCGTGTGAGGTCATATTCTACTTGCTCGCGCCACCCTAGAGCGCGCTACAATCGCGGCGACCGGGGACCCGCGACCGGCTGCTAGGTGTTGTGGCTTCGGATATCGCGTTTAGCTTGTATTTTGACGTGAAAATTAGCAGCAGAGGTGATGTTTGCACAACACTATAGGCCAAGCAGAATGAGAAAATCCAAAAAATTTCAAAATTTAGGAGGGTAAGAAGAGTTACTTTGGTTGTGAGACCTGCAGTTTCAGTTTTCTAACTGGTGATGAGTTTATGAATGTGAGGCAAGCAATGCATAAGCCCTATAGAACCGTTGCTGAATATAAGGCTGGTTCCGAGGTTTCACACGCTTTTGAGCCTATTTGTTTTGCCCGAAAGTCTCTGTGAAATATCATGTCACGCCAGTTCATTTTGGCTGATGTTGAGCAACTTTTTTGCTCGCATTTCACTGGATGTTGACGCGGATAACAAGCAGTCGCGGTTTGTGACGATAAGAAACTGTGGGCGATGACGACTGAGTTGAATTACCCCCATTTTTGTTTTTGTTTTTCTACTTGATTCTGTCGGGATATACAATTAGAGCAAATGGGTGTACTGAAATGTATAATGACTTTTCTTTCCGCAGGATTCGCGCACCAAACACAGGTTCAAAGTTCACACCTATGGCAGCCCCACCTTTTGCGACCACTGCGGTTCATTATTGTATGGCGTCATCCATCAAGGAATGAAATGTGACGGTAAGGAGCTGCTTTTGGGGGCTTTGAGTGTTAAGATGCATGCCGCGCGTATTGCAATATGAATATGTGAATATGAATAGATTGCTTTCAACATTCTTGAGTCGTTCTCTAATGTTGACTTGAAAAGCTATGAAAATTCTCGTTGTCAGTAGCTTTCCGCAGGAATTGAGATCTTAAGAGTATCCTTTATCTGCGGGAAGCTGGCACGCACCTAGGAATTCAGGTCAGATATCGGTCTAAGAGGAGACGCGCTATTCAAACGCGGAGAACAGAAGAGAAGAAGTAGTAAAGAAATTAGAAACCTCAAGACTATGATGTGTTTGGCACAAGTTTCACCCAAATCCGTCAATTGGATTCCGCGATAGGAAGAGAGCTTTCCCACCGCCTACCACCCCTCTTTCTGCTTTACTTCCCTTGTATCCTATTGCAAACGGAAATTCATGGGGTCCAATGCATTGACTCAGGTTGCGGTTCACTTGGTGCTGACGTAACCACGAACCACTGCGAGGATGGGCTTGATGACAATGATGATGATACAGGGCGTAAGCGCTCTAGTTCAATTTGCATTCATCGCCTTATTTGAGATGTATTGTACAGATATTATGAAACGGGCTTCTGTAGCTGAAAGTAATGCGAGGGCCTCGAGGCAGAAATGAGGAATTTTTCTTATTATGCAGGTTATACCGCAGGTGTAGGACGTCACTCTGAGCCGAAAAATCCTACGACATTTTGTCATACATCTGCTGAGCCCCCTCCAAAGTCTTCACCGAAATATTTTTAAGTAGCGATTTTAGTAAGCAGTGATTGTCCAAATTCGATGCGCAGTAAAGGCTGAGAAAAACCTCACTGGCCCAGTTTGACATACTGTATGATCAAGTATCAGTGTGCGCTGTTCGAATAATGCAAACCAGAATGTCTAATGCTACTCGTTTAGTGCAAATTAAAATACAGTGGCAAAAATCCCCCATCAATTTGAGCGATTTGGAACGTGTCGTAATCGCGTCACTGTGGCATAATTAGTAACTCGTTCCATATCGCCGTTTATTTGCCTTTTTTCTGTTTTTTTTTTTTTTACTCGCCTAACATTCTTACTGTAAGCGTAGTTCAGCATCCTTTGGGTTTGGAGAGTCCACCCTTGACATAATTATTAATGGGGATCAATAACGGAAGGTAACTAGTGCCACCACTTTCCATAAGTTAGTGGTAGGGTATGACTTTAAAAGTGGTGATATTAGTGGCCAGCTTTATTAGGTGCAATACTGTAGTGTAATAGCCAATAAATATTGAAGTATTGAGTATTTTTAGTAGTATAAGTGCTTACTAGCCATGGGAGACTTCACTCCTATTGTGTTAGCAGTTGACATTTCAGTCAACGTAAACCCAATTTATGCTTGACTTTTGCCAGTGTTCTATCTGCACGAGCGCGGCTAATCCTTACAAGCGAAATCCTGTAACCTGCTTAACTTGATGGATTCCAATTACCAAGTGAACTCTTATTTTCTTCCGAGCTTGCGATTCCTTTGCTTCTTTTCACAATATTACGTTTAAATGCATTGAAGCTAGATGGATAACGAATAAGAACAGTCGGGCCTACTGTTCGGCTAATTTAGTTAGGCCCCTGCAATATTTCCTGCGCTTGAGATGTACTGGGGCGTTTCTGCTCTGAAATTACGAGATCTATACGAAAGGTGCCTTCCGTACCAACTATATACAGTATACGATATATATTTCCGGAGACGAACAATAATTTCGATTATTCTGATGGAAACAAACAACGATTGGTTAAGAAGTCAAGGGGATGGGACGAACCTTTCGTTTCGGTATCATAATTTAGGGGAAGATACTCCCTGGGCACTTCTCCTGAAGTCGGCGCAGTCACTTGGGGCCGAATCCTTTCCGTATGATTGGGACGAGAGGACATGCGTCGGAAGAAATTGTCGTTTGATCCCAATTTTGCAGTTGCGACAGTCAAAGATCGTTTCAAGTGTAATTTAATATTTGCTAGATCTTTACGCTCGGATTTTTAATATTCGATATTGTTCTTATAGTCAGTTGCAAGTAATTTTTGCTATTCCTGATGGCTGAATTGGCCAACATTATGTTTAGACCTTATCATTAAATTGGGGCCGTTTTTGGGCTCTTGGCTTTGTTCAAAAATATATAAAAATGTGTGGTTTAGGTTTAAAATATAGTTAATCACTGTATAGAGAAAATGAGTTATTGATACCATAGTCATCTTTCAATCTGGCGCTTCCCAACACCTGAAAATGGCTTTGTTTCAAATGCCACAGCTTCCATAGTTCGGGGTTTTGAATATGGACGTGGCATCATGAACATGCATTTGGCCATTCTGCGCGTACAAAACACAGTACGTTCACGATAGCATTGGTCATTACCAATAGTGTTTTTTGTATGAAACACTTTTTATTCCGGGTTTGTAAGCTTTGAAGTCACCGATAGTAGTATATTTTCCGCCTTTTCAAAGGGTTGTAATACTTGTTTTCATTCGCTCTCATTTCGTATTTTGAGACTGCATGGACAAATTACATTTCGATTCAACATTTCCCAATATGTTTCAATGTTTGACCCCGGAAGTCGAAGGCTCACTTAATTAATTTAAGTCATCTGCGGGAGTCATCTGTGGCAGTTTTACTTTGATCAAGGGACTACCTGTAAGAATCAATTGTATATCAGCCTGTAAATGCAAGCGAATTTCGCACATGGGGTAATACAATCCTACGCCAATGCATGTGGGGTACAATATACCTGGGTTGCCCTGTGTGTCTAGGGGAAGGCAAATGTGATCGTTTGTCTATAGCAGTGGTTCTTAACCTTTTCGTGCCTCCGCACCCTTTGAAGAGAGTTGGTCCTTGTCGCACCCCCTATACCAGGGGTAATTGATTAAGTTCATAGTTAGACTAAGTCCAGAGGCGCACCTTGCTCGTACCCCCAGGGGAGCTATCTCGCACCCCAGGTTAAGAACCACTGGTCTATAATTACCCGTTGGTTCCTCGATATATTCCACTTGTATTGGGCCAACGGTTACGCTGCGCGGCGGCGGGATCTTCCACTAGTAATGAACACCGTGAATATAGCATTAATTGAACGGTTACTATGCAAAAAGTTAAGATTCCTAAAGTTTGGGAAATGAAACTGAGATAGCCATTCCGTATAGGTATTTGTACGAGCCATCCAGTGGGTATCAAATTGGGACTATCCCCGTGTTGGTCCATTTACGCATAGATTATGCAGTACCCCTCTTCCATCACATGCGACAGTGACACTGACGAATGAAAACTCTCCAAATGATCGCCAGGATACGTTGTGAGGCATTTGTACTGAATTTTTGATCCACCATTAAATTTTTTGGCCCTGAAAATGTCATCATTTGCAAGTTTTTCAGATCTGCCAGACATTCCGTTGCAAAACATTAAAATTCCAGCACATTAAAATATGTATACTAAATTAATTTATAAACATTTAAGTTCCATATTTTGTGAATGAACACAATGCCGAGACCTGCAATTGCCTAATAATAACATTTTCGATTAAACTTCCGTTTCGTCAGTTAACTGTTTTTTTTTTTGTTCATGTCTTCAATAAGGTCTGGGGACGTAGGTCTGTGTTTCTACTGAAGCTGTGGGGACTAGTCCGCATTGTGGGGACATTTCTCGGTCCCCACAGTGTGTGTGACGTGTGTGTGACACACTGTGTACTATTAGAGTGGGGACATGTGTAAATTAGTGGGGACATGTCCCCACTATTTTCAGTTGTAGGGTTTCACAAAAGTCAATTTTTCTCAGCCTAGGTTAGTTAGTAAGTGTAGGTTAGGTTAGGGTAGGTTAGGTTAGGTTAGGTTAGTTTAGTTTAGTTACACTCGCTTCGAAAAGTTGAATTTTCACGTCCCCACGCCTTAGTGAAGACAAGGCTTGGTGTGTGTGTGTGTGTGTGTGTGTGTGTTTTCCCAAAATGAAGGTGAACTGGAATCTTTTTGCATCGTAACCGTTCAATTACGCCAAGCTTGCCGCTGCAACGCGCTCGTCATAAAGTGAATTTGGAACGCATTCAACGTTCAGGTAACGTCACGGTTCCAAAAGATCTGCTTGAAAAATATTTTCACTCGATGTCAGTAGCTTTTTGAATTCCCTCTATATAATTGACGTCAGAACTGAGAGTTCGTCCTTTGTCAGAATGTGGTGCTACACATCTGGGCCTCGGTGGTGGCAGCGGCCGTAACTCAATTTTAGGGGAAGTGTCGAATTCGACTTTTTGTCAGGATTCCAACTATTAGACTTCACACAACTCTTTTGATCACACTTCTTATATGTACCCAAATGAGAAATGCTGTTACACCTATGTGATCACCTATACAAAATCGGAGATTTTATGTTAATTTGCGTTTATACAATCGACCTTCGCGGTCTGAAGAATATTTCTTGTCGTCTGAGACCCACATCTACATTAGTGTAGGATTCTGGGTGCGGTAAATGCGATCCCAATTTTCTGGCAGGCATGATGGTGGAAGCAAATCCTGTTTGCACCCTTCATTGATCCTGTGGTTTGATATAAGTCCGCTGCATGGTATGAGGAGCGTTCATTATACCTCCGTACATGATGAGCATGAATCCAACCTATACCCAAGTTCGTAGCAGGTTTCTTGGGATGGTTACGCAAGCACGGTTTGCCTGCGACGTCAAAGCTTCCCCATCCCCTTTGATGTGTTGAAAACCGCAAGGTGATCATTTCTACATGCTGTAGGTTGTGCGTGTCGTGCAAAGAGAGGGTGCCCGTGGCTTAATCTGCTTCTATCATGGTATTCAAATCATCAGGCCGTTTCCAATAAGCCCAGTGCGCAATCGTTGTCTTGCTGAATTCATCCTTCTGTGGCTGGCAGTTACGCTGCTTGATGTTCCACCCTTTCGGCACTCCAAATTCAATTGTAGGGTGGATGTTATTGAAGGTTTGTTAGCGCCACGTGTGTGACCTTTAGGAAATTTTACATACCCACATATGCATAGGATCCTATTTATATGGCACTTGTACGGTTGTTAGATTTGTAGTTATTGTGTTAGTTCTTCATTTGCTAATAAGAAAGATTTAAAAATTGAGCAAAAACCAGCATCTGGGAGGGGAATTGACTTCCAAACGAATTGTCACAAAAGGATGGGATAAAACAGTTTCAATTTTTTAGATATAAATTTTTCTATACAATCTTATCACCATTAGCGTGTGCATCACCGAAGCCAATCTTGGAAGAGTTTTTTGAATGCCGAATCCCTCCGAATTCAACCGAAGACAAAGAAACCGTGTTATCTGACACCGCTGTGGATGAAAAATGAGCAGATGCTGATGAGATACGGCTGGCTTAGTTGACATATCCGACCAGTACGTTGATATTCAGAATCGTGTCAGAGGAAGGAGTTTCTGAGAGATGCTGGCATGTCCAATAGAAGATGGTTCACGTGGGAAGGAGGCTTACTTGATTTTTAAAAAGCAAACGTGGTGCCACTTGTGCATTCCTTCGAAATGCGGCATTATGACGCTGTTCTGGATCAATAGGGACAAGCTCTGAGCGGCCCTTGGTGTCCTTTTGGAAACTTTTTCTATAGTCAAATCTAAGAAAGACGAAAGGATTTGGACACAAGCAGAGTGTATTGAATGAGTGTATATACAATAATTTGCAACCGATTGATTTGCATGCTAGACATTTTTGTTACTTAAGAGACATAGTGCAACTGAAATCATATTCTGCAAACTGAGCAGAGATTTTTCAAACTTCTCAAGTCGACGTTTTAAAGAAAAAGTCTTGATGCACTAATTGCAGCATGTCATCGCCATCTTATATCCCCCAAACCCTGATTCTACTCCATTCCCACCCACCCTCAATCTCAATAACTAATCCAGAGATGATGAGGTTCAGATTAGTTTATTTGGCGCCACCAAGTCATTATCGAGCCACTATAGCATGATGCAACAGGACAGTTGAGGCTCAGGCGACCTTTACAGAGTTAGGAAGAAGCTTAGAAGTGTCGATACGTCGAAAGATATAAACAAGAACTGACAGATCGACACTCGAACAATGCCGAACCCATTGACATATCGAAATGTTTGAAGGATCGATTTCTGTTCAGGAGTGGGTGCGAACGATATTGCAGAGAACCAGGCCGACACATTAGGATGTGAATGATGTGGGAGACCATTAAATACGTGGAATGAAAGTA
This sequence comes from Catajapyx aquilonaris, assembly GCA_000934665.2. Taxonomy (NCBI): domain Eukaryota; kingdom Metazoa; phylum Arthropoda; class Diplura; order Dicellurata; family Japygidae; genus Catajapyx; species Catajapyx aquilonaris. The sequence goes on from KZ538742.1 coordinate 22,226, forward strand.
ACAGCCTGCAGATTCCTTCTTTCAAAATTAAGATGTACGGGTGAAATATCGGGATAATGTTGCTGTCGTTGCTACCAAAGTTAGGAAGCGAGTCAGTAGGATTTGTATGTAGGTGCTGAAGCTCAACATTATGGAGGTTCCGGTAGGTCCGTAATTTATAATTAGAGTCGGGATTTTTAGGCACGAAAAATCCCGAAATAGGCAGGAAAACACCTCAGGCACAAAAATTTTACTTTTGTGGGCTTATGCAGGATAATGTTACAGAAAATCAAAGAGAGACACACATTTTATAGGCCTTAAAGTATAAATGTAAGGTATATTTTCTTTCAGTTTATCGTTAACGATAAACTGATAGAAAATCACAAAACCTGGGCCAAAACACAAAGTGCAAGCAAGTATCAGCACTTGCTTTGGACTCCACGGCTTATATCCCATTTCCACTTGCGCAGTATGTTACCAAATATTTTTCTACACTATTTTCATTAGTGAAACTAATTACTTTGAACAATATTTGTCTTTTCGGAAACACAAAAAATACTCCGCAAAAAACATGCCTCTGAAGGAGTAGGTCCGGAATTGGCGCAAAAAGTCCCGAAATTGCTTCAAAAAGTTCAAACACTATCCCAAAAAAGGCGCAAAAAGCCAGAATAGGCAAAGTAGTTCCAAAACCCACGAAGTAGGCAATTTTAGGCACTATAAAACCTATACATTTTCCACATCCTGCTCTTATGAAACGGATAATCTCTTCACAAAACCATCCTAACTGTAAAGTAACTAAATAGGCATTTGCCTAAAAATCCGGACTTTATTTATTATGGACTTATTGTCATTGCGATATTATTTTGCTGACGAATTTACCTTAGTTGATTTTGGCGCTTTCGGATTCCTCATGGAGAGAATCGATTGTTACTTTTACTCTCAACGTACAGTACACATGCAATCAGGGATCCAATAGGCTGTGGGGGCAAGAAAAACACACATTTTCGAAGCGAGTGTAAACTGATCTAACCTAACCTAACCATACCTAACCTACCCTAACCTACCCTACCCTAACCTAACCTACCATAATCTAACCTACCCTACCCTACCTATCCTAGGCTGAGAAACATGGACTTTTGTAAAACCCTACATAACGGAATTGTGGGGACATGTCCCCACTGAAGCAGTACTCCACCAGGCGTTTTTGCTTTGGGGACGCGAAATGTCCCCACAATATGGAGACTGTCCCCAGAGCTACAGTCAAAACACCAACCTTGGTCCCCAGACCCTATGCGAGACCTGAACAGATAAACAATATTGGTCATCCTGCTCTTTATTCCACCCTACAAACACCTGCGCTGCAAGCTTTGCCTAACTCGCAGGATGACAGTATTTTTCATATTTTGTGATTGAACTTATGGGATTATCTCCTTAATGAAGGCTAAATCGTCAAAATCAACTAGGATAAGTCTTGGAATACCACAACGAACCACAGTTAGAAAGGAAGTGCTCAAATTGTGGTACACCGTAAGTTATGAATTGGCCGACAAAACTTTTAGAATTTGCTAACGAAAAGTTTTAGCCAGTCTATGATGGGTCTAATGATTCAAGCTAGATGGCTGTTAAACCTGGAAAAAAACTCATGCAGCATCAACACTGCTTGTGTTCCATACCAGACATTGAATACTTCACAAAGTTGTAAAAAAGCAAGAATAATGGTGGGGGACCGCGGATGTAATTAAGCTTCACGTGCAAGCGATTTTTGCTGCAAGTTACATGCATATAATATTCCGAAAGAAAAAAAAAAACTCTGCAGATGAGCCGCGAAAGTTCGCTGATTAATTCGCCAGAGTAGAGTTGTACATCATATCCTCCTGTGTGTAAGTTACTCTCGGAAATGAATTCCCCCCCCCCCCTCCCCCCCATTTCTATTCATCCTTTCCCATACCTATAGCATCTGTATTTTCCATCGGTATTTGATCCTTCCACCCAACTCCCAATGTTTAGGCCTATTTTTTTCTTCTTTTTTCGCCTTTTGTGTATCCCTCCCACACTACCTTTGTTCACCTCCAGTCGAAGCTGCAGTACTATCGATTTGCCTCCCTCCCCGTCATCCTCATCCTCCCACCCATCTACCCTCCCCGCCACCCCCTGCTCCAATCCTCTCTACGCAGCTGTAGGCCTCAGTCCGTCAGTCGGATTTACAAGCTGAAGGAATTTCCTCTCTTGGCAACAAAAGGCGGTGGTCGGAGGGAACTCCTATTGTCACCATAGGTTCGTTGAACCACGACAATTGGGGGAGGACCTGGGACGATGCTGGCGAAAGATGGCGTCAAGTCGGGCCCTTTTCACGTAGGATCTGGGATTTAGGTTTTGATCATTGGAGTCCCGGATACCAAAAGGTCGGGCACATGTCAAAAAGTTTCAGGGGTCGATGCAACGTGGGATCATAGGACATGTCGATGGTTTATATTAGATGTGACACAATTGTTTCACAATTTTGCCTGTTCATGCCAGCCGGCATTTGTGGAAGAAAGGGACAAAATGATACAAAAAAACATCGTCGATTCGTTGCGCCAGCAGTACGTGACATAACCATCTAGAAACTTTGTACTGTACATGGAAGTGTCTCGATTTTGAGTTAGCTACAGGAGGCACTGTAGCAGATGGAGAGAGAAGACTGATTGGCGCCATCTCTCTCTGACGCTTGGCAATACATCACAAGAATGCACTCTCGGAGAAGAACGTGGAAAATTGTTCCAAATGTGTCAAGACAGAAGTTATAACTTGGACTGACCTTGAATTTGCTGTGTGGGAAAACCTGGCTGCGGTTGTTAATCGCTTGCCATTAAAGATTTGCGACGGAAACTCTCTCGACTGGGTGTTTTCAATATTACCAGAGCAAACATTTTAATCATTCTTACGCTTCACGATATCTGGGCTCCAGAACTGTTGACTTGGCCATACTCCCAAGTCAACATCGAAGTCACTGGAGCATCCAGATTTCAAAGCTACTTTTTGCGATAAAAAAATGGAATCAACTAAATTTTTATTAAAACAACGTGTTGGAAAATCTGATGCCGCATTTTTCGACACTGGGAAGTCCATAGGCATCACGATGGTATAGGAAGCTGGGAAAGGTTAGTGTGACGGACCGTAACGAAAAGGGAAGAACAACAGTGTGGTGTTTAAACTGCCAAAAGGCTTCTTCGCCTTCCCCTGTCTCTATCTCCTTAGAACGCGAAAAGCTGCCGTAATCTTGGCACCACGTTTGAAATAAATGTCACCAAGAGAGTGGAACTGATTATTATAATGTTTCTGCATGTGCATGAACTTCTGCGACATTGAATTGCGAGAGGAGGAAGGGGTTATGTAGCAGTGTGACGTATATTTCAAGGAGGAAGGTCGGCTAGACTTGATGTTGCGTGACGGGGGGAGAGGTGGAAGGGGGAGGTCATAAAGCCCAATATCAGTCTGACGTCTTTTATGGATGGCCTCCATGTTTAAGAGCCAAGAAAGTAATTTTCTTATATACGGCACGCCAGAAACACGTCAAAAAAGTGACACGTTCGTCCCTTTTTCTCCGACGATTAAAAATGGCGCATTAAGGTCAGGGGAACCAACTGTTTGCCCGACAACGACACCTGACATGAAAGTTTTTGTACTACCAACCTGTTAAGTTACAATATTTGTATATTTCCTTCCAGCTATTTTAAAAAAAATCTAGTAAAAGCGCTTGAAATGATAGAACGTTTTATTTTTCAGCATGTGACATGAACGTGCACAAACGATGTGAAGAAAGCGTGCCAAATCTCTGCGGCTGTGATCACACCGAGCGTCGCGGTCGACTCGAGATGAAGATCACCTGCAACGGCAACAAGCTCATCGCCATTGGTAAGTGTGTGTCCCTGAGGGTCAAGCCACTTGGCACAGTAGCAGGTCACCGGGTGTCACAAACGACAAGTTTTTTCCGCGACGCCCGATGCATATTATGAGTCCTAACTGCGGGGCTTGAGAGGGATTGTTTGCCTTCACTAATAAACAGCTCCGTATTCCCCTCGCGGCGTCCATTCCCGACTTTTAACTTAATCGGACATTTGTGTACACAAGCAGATAGGATTTGCTCGCTTAGGAACGCCTGCACAAATGCTCCGGTGGGACACTTTTTTTTTACAGGGATACCTCGCGTCGTAGTTGGTCCAGTTGCGTTGGGCGTTTGTACGGAGCTGTCAGGGCGAGTTTCACACATTGTTTGCTTCACGGTGTGCTAATAGCCTGCGTTTCAACTGCGGTCGACGTTGCGACTGTCGATTCATCCATTGCCTGTCGGCTATGAACACTGCCACAGGGGATTTGGTGGGCGACAAATAGCGTCCTGACTTATAAAGGGCACCGTCGTGGACGAGATATCGATACACTCATTTCAGAATATGAATAATGGGGGTATTGTTGCATATGTCATTGGCGTGAAAGAACATGGCGGTGACTTCCGGTTTTTTGACCCGCGGAGCTCTCATAAAGGGTGTAACCCCGACGAACAATATCCTTTCAACAATAGACCAGGGGAAACGTGATGGATTACTACCTACTAATGATCACAAAAAATTGGGGCCGTGTATTATGATGCAAAAAAGTAGTCATTATCACAATATCTATTAATTTTGTTGTTATAAATTCTGGGTGCCCAAACTTCGTCTAGACTTCATTGCAATATTCTAAGGTGGGCATACCATACTTGATTAAGTCGATTTCGGATTTGTTACGGAGATCGCACATTGAGCAAGACTCCAGAAGATGCAGGCTTCAATTCGCATGCGCAGGTGCTGCTTGTTCCAGTTTCATAGAAATTAGGCGAAGGATTTGAAGAGAAAAATGTCCAGTTGTCCTGTGCAGGCCTTCCACAGACCGGCTAAGAGTACTCCCAAGACAGACACTGCGACTTGAAAGTGCGAAGCGGCAGGAACTCAGAGAATCTGTCGAATTTTCTCCCACCTTTTTGTTTGCATTATAGACTAAGCGCAAGGAATGAAAGGATTTTCGCAATGAGAAAATTTTTCCGCCCAGTGACAAGCTTTCATTGTGTCTTTCCAAATAATATTACGGTGGAATTACTGATTATTGCTTGTACAAATCAAATGGAGTGAATTTCCTCCCCTGGCAGTTATGTTTGTTGCAACACTGAAGGGTCTGTTGTATGAACTAAATTAGGGGGATATGTCTGATTTCGTGCAGGGTTTACATGCATAATAGTGAATGTTATATTTGCGTTAATACGAGAGGCGATGATTCAATAACCAAATAGTGAGTAGATATACAGGGTTCGGAACTTTAACGTACCGTCGCTTTGGGAAATGATAGAGGGGTTCTACGCGATCACTTTGAGTATACGCAACATGGGTTACCGAGATAATTAGCATTAAATAAAAAGTGCATTATCCCAGCTTGTAGGTTTCGGATACTGCTTACGACACTTACATAGCCCAGGCCATTCCCTACTACACCCAACAGGATCGTAAATTTAAATTAAATTACATGGTAACGCCTTAAATTGAAATGAAAAAGGTAAGGTCGCGTGGAGGGACGCATACGTGCCAGGATATCTTGTACCTTTATTTTAAGCACATTTTCTCTGTAACTATGCTGTGGAGACCGATCATGATTGCCTCTACTTAAAATGATCTAGAACCCCTCCATCATTTCCCAAAGCGAAGGTATCAACAGTGCAAAAAGAACTGTCCCAGTCATCCTGACGTGTGGGCTGGCCGCTCGACACACACCATGTAAGTTACATGGTGTGTGTCGAGCGGGCAGCACACACATCAGGATGACTGGGACAATTCTTTTTGAACTGATGATACGTTAAATTTCCGAACCTTGTAGAGGTGTAGAAAGGGAAATGGACAGAGCAATAACAATAATTCGTTTAGTTCTAAGTATATAATCATGGGTTTTTCTCAAGGTAACGAAGTTGGTGCGGAATACTCGTATGTTGCAGTGTACGTTACCAGGGCTGTACTGGATCGAAGGCCATGAAAAATTCACCCTCCAGCCCTTTTAATATTGGTGCCATATGAAAATTGCAATTGAATTTTAAATTTGCTGGCTGTGTGCCTCGGCTGACTTTGAAAGCTGGATACGATAGTCCACGTCAAGTCCTCATATTGCAGTCGGGAGATGCGTTGGTATTTCATTCAGTAAGAGCGAATCTGGAATCCGCTTGCAGCGCATTTCTGCAAAGAATTCTATATCGGCACGTGACCATCGTCGGATCGTGGTATGTGTGTAGGCGGTCCTGTACATTCCCGGTATATATATATATATACTACTGCATTCGGGTCTCGATTTGCTCATTGGAACAACACATAGAGATGCACTAGTTTCCGATGGTGGAAGTGATACCGGAGCTAACGCGACTTCAGAATGTGCGACGTGTTTGGAAGTTCAAGCCAGATATCGGCCGGGTGACCTGAATTAAAATGTGGGCTATACTATACGGTTGGTAATGTGGAGTGATATCTGGAATCTTGCTCGAGGGTTTTCCCAAAGATCCTGCCAGTGCTGAAAATTATCACATGAATATTTTGGGAAAAGTAACGATCCTCGCAAATTAAAAGAGGAAAAAAATCGTCCAGTAATTGTCTGGAATGAAAATCTACAATTGAGCCAAATAACATTCCAACAGTTTTCCAGTGGGCACTGCTGAAAGCGGAGATGACGTGAGATGGAATACCTCTCCGCGTGGATAATGCGTAGTGGCCGAAGTGCGTAGTCATCATCAATTATTACATTTTTGCTTCACGACAAGTACGGGAAGTTAATCAGGCGGGCAACGGGGTATAGCATATCCTATATACGTACAATCGACCTGCGCTATATGGCACGCTACAACAGACAGGTTGGAGCGCCCCCCCNAACGCCGCGTCGCTCTGCGATATTACAGAGAACGTGGGATATTGAAGCGGGAGGTCCACTACAATTTACCGGTGGTTACCAGTCAGCCAATCAGCTCTCGTTCTTATATTGCGACAGAAAAACTGTCATCCAGTCAACCTCACCTACTGGTCATATTGTTTTATTCCTCACTGGTGTTATCAAACCGGAATTAATACTCAAGTGGTTTAATCCCTAAGGAGTCATCATCATCATCATCATCATCATCATCATCATCATCATCATCATCATCATCATCATCATCATCATCATCATCATCATCAATAATAATAATAATAATAATAATAATAATAATAATAATAATAATAATAATAATAATAATAATAATAATAATAATAATAATGGATACTCCATGATAAGCCTTCTTGGGGTTTTTAGGGGATCATCTTTTAATTGACCAACTTTAATCATTGCCTTTGCTGTGATGGATTTTGATAGTGGGAGGAAACGGGAGAACCCCGAGAAAACCCACGCGAACACGGAGAGAACCCATCGAAACTCTATCCACATATGTATCCTCTGTCCGACCCGGGGATCGAACTCGGGACCTTGTAGAGGTGGAAAATAATATTGTGCCGCCAAGTTTTCCGGAACTGTTCACTTGGCTGCTATCAGGAGAGCCGATTATACCGTATGATATTGCCCAGGTAACAAGATGTTTACTTGGCCATCTTTTACCCAGAAGATTAAAGTTGGTTGCGTATAGACTTGCAGGTGGGCGAAATGTCGGAAAAATGTTGTCGCTGAACGCAAACGGAACAAAAGTACTGGCCACAACGATCCTATTGGTGCGTCTACTTACCTCTCCGGCTTGGCTTCTCCATTTCAGTAATCAGAAAACTTTCGTAAATGACCCCATCATCAGTTTTAGGGGTTCTTTTTCAACAGGAATTCTGCACTAATGGAAACTTTTCCTTCGTCACTGGTCGTTTATTCGACTCCTATACCAAGGCAATCGAAGCTCCGATTTTTTTTCCCCGCGGAAAAATACTGTGAGAAAGTAAATTTGATCGCTGAATTGATGTCGAAAGGTGTACACGTAACGCGTTTTTTATATACTGCTACGCACCTATTGACGTCTTCCTATGAGAGTGAGGGTTATTTGAAAGTTACAACTGTGAAGGTAATAGGAATGGAAATATTAAATGGATTTTCTAATGGCCTTCTCTAAGATGGTGTTTCAAGCGAAATGTTCTTAGGGGTTAAAGATGTTTTGGCACTATTGTTATTTTTATAGGCTGTCAAAGATAGCTGATTATATTAGGTTCTATGGAAAGCGTATACTGTATAAGGTCCGGTTTTACGGCCTTGGGGAGTGTTTTCTTGCCCCGGAAATGGAGAGAAAATGAGCATCATTTTTGCAGCTTCTCTTGTTTTGTTTCCATAGCTCACAAAGGCAGTTTCCCCTCAGAAAGCTAACAAATTAATTATATCTAGACTATTAGTCTATATCTGGCGATACCACCACAAAAGCAGTGGCCACGCCGATCGGCCTCCTACTGGCTTCGTAATTTGCAATTTTCAGCCAACAGGACTACCTATAATATTGCTTTGTCCTGTGACCAGGAGAGTGAAGACCACCCTCAAGATTCAAAAGTGGACTGTTGAAATGTATTTAGCCCATTTTAACCATTGTGCACGACAAGAATTTTTGCTCATTCTCCATTCCTACGACTACGAGGCCTGAACATATTAGTTGTGAAAGGATGCTCTGACAATGGTCCAAAGCCATTTCACGAATTAAATCTAATTAATTAATTATCTCTGATAAAATTTGTACGAAAATGGCATGAAAAGTTGTCGCGGTGTCGACCTCATGAGCGGCGCGGCGCGGCGCCGCGCCGTCGTGACGCTTGGTCGTAACAAGAGGCGGTTGCGGCGCGCCGTTTAGGGGTGTAGAAGTACCTGGTGTTAAATCACTATTAGGGCCCAGATAGTTTTGCATTTGCTGAGTAACGTCTCACGTGATAACCTTTCAGTTGGCAAACTGTTACAATTACGGTGCGAGCAAATGAATGAGGGAATCACGTGATAGGTGCAAGTGGCACATGCATTACAGACATGCCATCTACTGTCACAATTTAGGACGAGTCCAACGAGTCTCTAGTGCACCGTATAGCTCTGGTCCCAGTGATGTTAAATCATTAGTATCATTTTCCCGCACCTTTTATTATTATTATTATTATTATTGGGAGGATTGAAATTTTCAGTACCTTGCTACACTGCGTTTAAGCTCATAAGGTGATGCTGACACACCTTCTTTTCTCAATCCGATCCCGTATCGCAACCCAAACGCGACAACTCAGGCGATAAGACGTTGTCGAAGGCGTGGAGTTGTCATGGCATGCATTTGACGCAAAGTACATCAGAAATTATTATGATCAAGACATGACAATCCCGGCCCCCTTTGCGAGCGTCTTATCCTGAGTTATCGCTTTTGGCTTGGGGTATGGAGTGGGATTAAGATAGGGCGGTAGGCCATGGCTGCTTTATAGAACTTGAATGCAGTATACCCCAGCCTCACCCAAAACACGTTAAGCTTGAGCCTTTATGCAATTTTTTATTAATGAAGTGTGGGCAGCCTCCCGTAGCTTCAGACGCTGCCATGTACCGTACACCCCATTAGGACTATTTACAGTGTACACAGTATTAGCTGGTATTAGTGCTATCCACATTACTGTTCGTGTTGAAACACCCACTATGAAGGGTTTACTTCATGAGATGATCGAGTGATTTACAGTTATAGGATTGCTCTAGCTGTGTTTGTCTTCTCTCCAAGGCATGTCTATAGAGTAAAGCTGGTTGTTACCATTTTCTACTCACTTAGGGATGTCTGCGATTGAAATATAAATAGTTGATAGTTTGCCCTGTTTTTCAAACAAGGAGTATGTTCCACCAATCCCGACAGGTGTGAGCAAAATTTTTGTTCCACACTGTATATTGCATGTAGCCTACCAATTTCAAACCGCTCCTTAGGGTTATTGGCATACGACTGGAAATGTCCAGTTTACGGCCGCGCATTTACCAATTACTCTAAGCGAAGAGCGGAAATTGTATGCGGGACGTGTATTTATGCCCATGTTGTTAATTTCAACCTTAATTAACTTCAGATTACCTGGCGTAGTGAACGGTAGCCATGTTGGGTTCGAAATTGGACAGGGATAATTCGGGAAAAGGTCAAAATATTGGAACTTTGTTTTGGACCCCACTTGGGCAGGGTTTTTTTTGTGGCGATTTTGTCCAAAATTTGGGGTTTTCTCTTTTTGGATATTGGGAACAATATACATGGTGTACCAAATATGCGGGTCGTTTAGTTACAGACTGGGAAATTTTGCTCGGAGCTCCCCCCCCCCTCCCTCCCTCCCCCCCCCCCCCCCCCCCCCTCCCCCTCCCC